>JAQFVV010012500.1:0-221961 GCA_028023455.1 Epiperipatus broadwayi
CTTACATCTTACTTTAGACTCTTGCATTGCAAAAGGTATAAATTCCCCAAGGCATGCATTAGAAATACTTACTCGAGAATTTTAGGTAGCTGGATGACGCAAACAAATAAATGTATTCCTTTTGTAAACATTACAGTATCGGAAATACCGCTACTGAAGTCCTCAATATAAAATAATGTCTAAATAAATAAATGTATTCTTTAAAATATAATCATGTCGCAAATCGCTACTGAAGCTTTGAATCCACAAAATATTATTAGTAAATGATTGTCTTATTAAAATGTGTGAATAAATAATTTTAAACTGTACGTCTGCAGTTACGTTTCATTTATTCGATACCCATTCTATATATTTCCTCGATTATGTAAATATGAATGTTTAATTAATATTAGTTTGATTATTGGTTAACTCGAGAATAAAATCATGAATCTCTTGCATATCCCTGACCACCGTGCCTAAGGAAATATTTACTAATGTCGCATCAGATGCGTTGTTTCGTGGATTGTATTGTGGAACCGATAAACTATGTTCGAACTCAGTAACATGGGTGGCTTCGCTACCTCGATGGTGCTGCTATTCTGTGTGGTGGTCGAATTCTGCACTATGTTTACGAGTCACACGTTTTCTGACTGTTACAATATATATATTGTGCCAGGCATTATCAAATGGCCTTGCACAAAATCTGTATTAAGCACAACAAATATAAAAATGTGCTAGATTAATAAGGGAGGTTCGGTCTGAGCAGTAGAATACCCACACACACAAATTTAAATATTGTACATGTATAATAAACTCATGTATTTTTTTATTTTTGCATTTCCTTTTTGTATACTTTTTATGATATATCATTATATGTAATTGCTTTTTTTTTATTTCTCAACATACTTGTATATTTTTTTTAATTACTTTTCTAAAGATTGAAATTTTATTCCATAAGCAAGTAATGTTAATTGGTTTTGCAAAAATCTGATCAAAAGCAAAAGGTTTGATAATGCTATAATTAAACTGTTATCTCTTTTAAAAAAATTCTTTTGAATTGATTTTGTAAGCAAGTGGTATGGGTTATTCAAGATGGATGTCAAACTTAAAATGTAGAATTTAATTGGAAAAATATAAAGGAATGTTTGCAATCTAAGTGATAAGCTAAATTAAAAAGATTGGCTGATTCATTCTTCTCAGAGGGATATCTGAATTGGTTCTTATTAGTGGGATTGATAGTGCTGTGGGATTCATTTTCTTTCTTTGGCAGCCATTCTGGGCAAGTCATTCTTTTTTGTGGCTCCAGAATTCTCCAAGCAACCAGCTACTTAGAGATTCATTTACGAATAGGACTATTAGTGACATTCTTAAGAACAAATCCATTATACAGTTCTTTTAAGAACTCTTGTCTTTGTGGATTCGAGTAACCATTGGAGACAGCTTATTAAAATTTATTAATAATCCTAATTATTATTAGATATATAAAAAAGAAGATATGAAGCAATATACTGGAGATTCCAGAAAAATGATCATGGGGTAGACAACTAGCCGGTGCACTGCCCTTTCTCTGTCCCAAGCCGCCAAGATGTGACCACACCAATTCCAGACACCCGTGATGATGACAAATGCTGCCTTGCTAAATGGATGAAATCCTCACCACACAACCAGTTAATTTGAAGCCCACTCAAGAGCCCAGAGGAGAAGAATGAAGATGCAGATTTAAGTTTATTTTAAGATATTTATTAATATTGAAATAATTAACTTTGATATTTCCGATTAAATATATTATTTTTTTGTCATTATTATAAGCATTTAAAAAAAGAGAGAGAGTCTCTCGCATATGTATATGAATTTGCGGTTATTACGGGCATAAATGATAAAGCTTTTACTTAAATCTTTTAAGTTAATTTTTTTATTTCAAATTCTAGTATTTTCAACTAAGGTTGCAATGAGATTATTTTTTTTTGTTGCTATTCATTTTGCTCTTGTTGTTATTCCTGAAATTCGTCATATATAAATATGCATGTATATATATATGCGTACATACACTAATAATATTCGGTAAATACAATATCTCATGCTGAATATCTAAAAATGTATTTAACCGTATATCCTTTTTAAGTTCTTTTTTTTTTGTCACTGCTGCACCTTGTGATGAGTGCAAGAAGGGATTAATCTATTATAGATTCCCTGTAAGCAAGTACTCTAATAACTTTATATTTAAAGTAATATTAAGTGTATAATTGTGCTGCACATATATACATGTACAGGAATTTATCTATAGGAAGAGGGTAGTAGATACAATACCTTATGGTGAGTATGATATAGTACCTGAGCCAATGCAACCTTGTTGACTTGTTGAAAAATACGAAATTATTGAAATATCTCATATTGCCAATATAGGTATGCATAGTTGTCTTTTTTTTTTATTTGCTATCAATAAAAAGGTTTTAAAGTTATCAGTAAAAGTGTATGCCTGTATGACCGAAAATCTCATATCTGTATATCAAATCACACAAAGTAAAATTTATTTCTATTGGGTAAAAGGAGCTCAGACCACTTCCATTACTTATAAACATTGTAAATAGCTTTAGGGATTTATTATTTTCTTATTTAAAATTGTATTTATCTATTTCAACACCGCGAATATATATATATGGGTTTGTGATAATTAATTATTTAGTATTTTTGTTATTATATCATCATTAGTATGAAACGGTGGTGGGTATTTGGGATTAAATAAATATTTAATCATAATATTAAACTTGTTTCGTTTTCATATTATTATTTATATTGATCAAAATGTATTCTTTCCTTATCAACCACGTACCGGTAATAATCATTTAACTTACCCATTTGAAGACTCTAGATTGTAGAGTGACTGAGCTAGCCACAAAGGGATATCACTCTACCGGGGTGTTAAATCTTATTCTTATGCTCCGCTGAACATATGGTATTGCACATCCTTCTAGGGGGGTGAAAAATTCATTTTTTGTGATTCTTTTCTAGAAGTGGCGCGCAAAAGTCTATTTTGTAAATAGATTTTTCAAAGGTGTGTACTTGCCATTGTTTTAAATATTTGGGCATTCAAATAAGATATCAACTAAAGGGTGTTTTTAACTGGAAGAGTCCTGTCAATCCACTCTTTCTATCAATTTAGCTGGAAGTACCAATATACATGAGTACAGACAATCGGCTAGATTGATATCCATTTCTTTACCTGTTGAATCTTGGTCACTTCATGCTCAGTGCAAGATTAGGAAAAGAATTCCACAGGGAGTATGGACTGGTACAGTAAAACTGGCACCACACATGGTTTAAATGTAAAAATGGTACGATTAAGGAAAGAACAAGTTAAATTATATAAATGTGAAAATTACAGTAAAAATATATTACGTGCCGTATGTATATATAAACTTAATGTAGGTATAAGTAAAAACTAAATTAAATGTTGACTATATATACATAAAAGAAGTTATATAAAATTCGATCGTTAGTTGTTATTTCTTTTTAGATATATAGTGTAATTAATAGGCCGTACAAATGAACACGCTTAGTTTGCTATATATTTGTTTTGAAAGTTATTCTTAAATAATTTAAAATATTTTACTCAGTAATCTGCAGATCCAAAATGATAGTGTTATTCTTTGTTGCGACAGATATTTAATATATATTTATGATTCAAATTGTTAGCAATAAATCAAATGTTCACACTGTATTCTATAAATATACTGTATAAGTAAAATAGAAGACAAAAGTTATTTTAAGTAAGTATACATGTAATATATTGACGGTTGATATTTTGTTATATAGAGTACAGATTCCTTTATCTTAATAATTGCTTAACAATTTTCACTTTAAACCGAGTCGCTAACATTTTCATTTTATTGGATAAGTAAAGTTGCCATTTAAACTGAGTAAAAACTGTCGTCAACATATGCAATTAAAATAGTAATAAAGTATATATAAAAATTATTAAATGAATGAGTGGGGGAGTAGGTCACACGCTGTATATATGCGTATATAAATGGTCGGAGGTTTTACAAATAAAAGTAATAATTTATTATAGCGTTAAATTTTAACATAACTTATAGTTAAATCTGATGGTCTTTCTGTTTGTAAAAAAGTAAAATAAAACAGTGTTAAATACTGGCTTACGAATTAAAATTTCATAAACGATTTAAAATAACTTATACTGGAAGATTTTTTTTTTTTTAAAAAAAAAAAAAAAGGAAGTAAAATAAAATAGAGTGTTGGATAACAGCGTAACGAAGTAAAGTTTCATATGTTAAACTTGAGTTTCTGTTTTGGGCGATAAATCGAATTAAATAGACATAGGTAAAATGGGCACAATAACTGGAACAGGGCATAGAAAAAACAAATAATTGGTGAGTGGAATAAGGCAGAGTTAGGTGCGTGGTGTACTGCATATTTAAAAATAAGACAAATAGTTAAGAAATAATTTTAAAATATCCGCTATTACCGATTCTGTATTTAACTGATCAGTAACTAAAAACTATATATACCAAATATAAATAGATATAGGTATTTCGTAACTCCTAAATAAAGAATATTTATACTGTGCTTTTAATGTGGACAAGATCCAAATCAAGAAAAATGGATCAACAGCCAATAAGTGATACAAACACCTCGGTTAATGAAGAACCAGAGGAAAAGACTCACTGTGAGCAAAAAGAAAATGATCAACAAAGAAGCAAAAAACTTGAAGCAGAAAACGAACGCAGGTGGACCATGATGGAAGAAATTTTATGGACTATAAAACAAGAAATAGCCAGAATACCGCAGGAAATAAATGAATTGAGGCAACAACTATCAGAAAATACAACATATATAAATCAAAGAATAGATGATGTCAAACGTGAACTAGAAAATGAAATCGAAACAAGATTTCAAAGCATGAAAAATGGAAATAATCCAGAACAAGGCAACAGCAATAGGCTGGAAAAAACAGAAATGAGTCAGCAGATGACTGAAGCAGAGCATGAATATGTTCAGGATCAAGTCAAGAAAAAAGGAGAGGATGCTGAAATAACTGAAGATCATAGCATTAAAAATGAGATGCATGAAAAAGAAAAGGGACAACCTTACCTGTGCAATATAAACCAATTCCTAAAAATAAAAATATTTGAAGGACAAACAGGTGAAGCTCCTATGGAGCACATTAAAAGCTTGGAAAAATATTTCCAGGTAAACCAAATCAATGACTTTAGTAAACTGGCAATTGCCTGCAGTCATCTCCATGGCGATGCTCAAGCATGGTGGGAATCCTTGTTCCACTATCCAGTAACATTTGAGGAATATAAAAAGGAATTATTAAAAAGTTTTTGGAATGAACAGCATCAAGAGATGATTCTATACCAAGCCATGCAGGAAAAACATAATGAGAATAATGGTGAAAATTACTTGCAATTTTTCAGGAGACAAGTGGCAACACTTCGGACATTAAACGCATGTCACATATCAGAGGGGCAAATTGTCAGAATAATCCATCATAATCTGCCACTTGGGATTGAACAAATGTTACTTACCGCAAATATGGATACAGTGCAACAAATGGCAGAAGTATTAAGTGCAGTAGACATGACCCAAACAGAGACACAAGGGAACAAAGATAGGCAAAAACAAAATCATTGTCATAGAAAGGCCATACCAAGAAATAACAGCATAGAAAGGCGCACTCACCAAACAGAAAACAATGGTTACAATCAAAGAAAGAAATATTGGAAAGAAAAACAGTTCAGACCACCCTCACCAAGGCCAGGGTGTAGTAAAGATGAGAATTAATCAGATCACATAATTTAAGAGTCTTTGTAGTTAGATGTTTATAGGTTTCTTGTGAACTTTTGTCTCTCAGGCATTGTGTGTATGGGTTGATTCATATTGGCATTTTTTGAACTCGGGCTCTGGAGATGGGGGATATGCAGGGGTTGGCTGGAGATGTCTGTGTGATCTGGAGTCTCTGTGGCTTCAGGTGAAGGAACACTTCACCATGCAAAAATGTGAGCAATTCTTTTAGCAGAGAAAATATTCTCTGGGACTCAGTTGGGGTAATGCAAACATACTCATAAGTCTCGTATAGAAAGCAGAGGAGCATTAACTTCAACTCTTATATAAACTCAAAGCCCTTCATCTGTGGTTGCAAAATATCCTGTCAGCCTCCAAAAGTTATTGAGCATGGATGCACCCGCGAAGTTTGGTACATTATTCTGTTAGTATTTTTTGTGTTTCATTCGACTTTGCTTGGCTGGCCACAGAGTTCTAGAAAGGATAGATATCTTCATGTTGCCCATCTGTTTGTCTTCTTTTATCTCTGACCCTGGTGATTGGGATGCTGATGCAGTTTTGGCTTAGTATATCGATGTTATGGGGGATGAGGTGTCACATTGTCACCATTGGACATCGTGCTTTGTAGAGTTTCAAAAGAAAAATACAAAAATTAGTAAAAATATAACTAGTAAACATATACTTAATATCTATGTAAATAAGAACTTAAGACTTTAAATGGTCATATCCATTTAAAAGTCTCATTGGAGAGGGGGGTATTGTGCCAGGCATTATCAAATGGCCTTGCACAAAGTCTGTATTAAGCACAACAAATATAAAAATGTGCTAGATTAATAATGGAGGTTCGGTCTGAGCAGTAGAATACCCACACACACAAATTTAAATATTGTACACGTATAATAAACTCATGTATTTTTTTATTTTTGTTTTTCCTTTTTGTATATTTTTTATGATATGTCATTATATGTAATTGCTTTTTTTTTATTTTCCAACATACTTGTATATTTTTTTTTAATTACTTTTCTAAAGATTGTAATTTTATTCCATAAGCAAGTAATGTTAATTGCTTTTGCAAAAATCTGATCAAAAGCAAAAGGTTTGATAATGCTATAATTAAACTGTTATCTCTTTTAAAAAAAATTCTTTTGAATTGATTTTGTAAGCAAGTGGTCTGGGTTATTCAAGATGCTCTTCCGATCTGTCAAACTTAAAATGTAGAATTTAATCGGAAAAATATAAAGGAATGTTTGCAATCTAAGTGATAAGCTAAATTAAAAGGATTGGCTGATTCATTCTTCTCAGAGGGATATCTGAATTGGTTCTTATTAGTGGGATTGATAGTGCTGTGGGATTCATTTTCTTTCTTTGGCAGCCATTCTGGGCAAGTCATTCTTTTTTGTGGCTCCAGAATTCTCCAAGCAACCAGCTACTTAGAGATTCATTTACGAATAGGACTATTAGTGACATTCTTAAGAACAAATCCATTATATAGTTCTTTTAGGAACTATTGTCTTTGTGGATTCGAGTAATCATTGGAGACAGCTTATGAAAATTTATTAATAATCCTAATTATTATTAGATATATAAAAAAAGAAGATATGAAGCAATATACTAGAGATTCCAGCAAAATGACCGTGGGGTAGACAACTAGCCGGTGCACCACCCTTTCTCTGTCCCAAGCTGCCAAGATGTGACCACACCAATTCCAGCCACCCATGATGATGACAAATGCCACCTTGCTAAATGGATGAAATCCTCACCACACATCCAGTTAACTTGAAGCCCACTCAAGAGCCCAGAGGAGAAGAATGAAGACACAGATATAAGTTCATTTTAAGATATTTATTAATATTGAAATAATTAACTTTGATATTTCCGATTCAATATATTATTTTTTTGTTATTATTATTAATCATTTAAAAAGAGAGAGAGAGTCTCTCACATATGTATATGAATTTGTGGTTATTACAGGCATAAATGATAAAGCTTTTTCTTAAATCTTTTAAGTTAATTTTTCTATTTCAAATTCTAGTATTTTCAACTAAGGTTGCAGTGAGATTATTTTTTTTGTTGCTATTCGTTTTGCTCTTGTTGTTGTTATTCCTGAAATTCATCATATATAAATATGCATGTATATATATATATATATATGCGTACATACGCTTATAATATTCGGTAAATATGATATCTCATGCTGAATATCTAAAAATGTATTTAACCGTATATCCTTTTTAAGTTTTTTTTTTTTTTGTCACTGCTGCACCTTGTGATGAGTGCAAGAAGGGATTGATCTATTATAGATTCCCTGTAAGCAAGTACTCTAATAACTTTATATTTAAAGTAATAGTAAGTGTATAATTGTGCTGCGCATATATACATGTACAGGAATTTATCTATAGTAAGAGGGAAGTAGATACAGTACCTTATGGTGAGCACGATATAGTATCTGAGCCAATGCAACCTTGTTGACTTGTTGAAAAATACGAAATTATTGAAATATCTCATATTGCAAATATACGTATGCATAGTTGTCTTTTTTTTTTTTTTTTGCTATCAATAAAAAGGTTTTAAAGTTATCAGTAAAAGCGTATGCCTGTATGACCGAAAATCTCATATCTGTATATCAAATCACACAAAGTAAAATTTATTTCTATTGGGTAAAAGGAGCTCAGACCACTTCCATTACTTATAAACATTGTAAATAGCTTTAGGGATTTATTATTTTCTTATTTAAAATTGTATTTATCTATTTCAACACCGCGAATATATATATATATGGGTTTGTGATAATTAATTATTTAGTATTTTTGTTATTATATCATCATTAGTATGAAATGGTGGTGGGTATTTGAGATTAAATAAATATTTAATCATAATATTAAATTTGTTTCGTTTTCATATTATTATTTATATTGATCAATGCTCCCGGCTTTCGCCTACGGATCAGCAATGATAAATTTAGTTTAGTAAACAGAAAAGGTATTGAATATAATAATTTAATACACAATAAATAGGTTAATATACATAAATAGCTAACACATATATATATAATATGGAGAACAGTTGGGGATCTTAATATCCTAATGTTCCCCCGGTACCAAAGTTAAAAGTTTATAAATAAGTTCACTCTACCTGCGACAGGCATAAATTACTTAATCACGAAAAGCCCAGTTGGGCGTTATAAAATAATAAAAGATCAGTACGATCTGTTCACAGTCCTAGTCGGCTGGATTACCTTCAGGTGCCGAGTACCTGGGATATTATCTCCTTGAACATGCACACGCCAGTACTGTAGCAGGAAAAAGACTTCGAGAGTCTTTTGACTTTTGTTTTTATACCTGTCGCGTGTCGGTCTCATTTGATTTCTTTATATTTCTGGAGTAATTGGTGACCCGTATCTGTCAGACATTAGATCCGGGTTCTACTGATTTATTACATGCTATATACACTAGTTACGAAATTAGCTTGACAATCTGCAATCATTGTCAATTGTTATTATTCTATTTTGTTATTATTCTATATATATAACAATCAAAATGTATTCTTTCCTTATCAACCACGTACTGGTAATAATCATTTAACGTACCCATTTGAAGACACTAGATTGTAGAGTGACTGAGCTAGCCACAAAGGGATATCACTCTACCGGGGTGTTAAATCTTATTCTTATGCTCCGCTGAACATATGGTATTGCACATCCTTCTAGGGGGGTGAAAAATTCATTTTTTGTGATTCTTTTCTAGAAGTGGCGTGCAAAAATCTATTTTGTAAATACATTTTTCAAAGGTGTGTACTTGCCATTGTTCTAAATATTCGGGCATTCAAATAAGATATCAACTAAAGGGTGTTTTTAACTGGAAGAGTCCTGTCAATCCACTCTTTCTATCAATTTAGCTGGAAGTACCAATATACATGAGTACAGACAATCAGCTAGATTGATATCCATTTCTTTACCTGTTGAATCTTGGTCACTTCATGCTCAGTGCAAGATTAGGAAAAGAATTCCACAGGGAGTATGGACTGGTACTATATATATATCAGTAACATTTTCATTTGAAATGGCAAAATTATTATTATTATTTTTTTCTTAATGTTAAAGATTCATAAAATAAATGTGTAATTTAATTTTTAATGGTAGATTTTAAATATTGATTTTTCTCTTTTTTCTTTTTATAGAGAATATTGACATTTTTTGTTTTTATAATGTGAGTGAAAAACTGATTTTAAATTACTGTCAATTATTTATCTATTTTCCTAAATTTCACTCATTAAAACTGTCAGCTTTTATTTTAAATTAAACCACTTTCAAAATGGGGGGGGGGGGGGACTTCAGGATATATGAAGCAACATATCTGTTTCACTACATACACACACACATACCATGCTGGTAACATTGTTTGGCTTTATATACATCTCAGAAATACAAAAATAAAAATATCAAAAGTGAAAAATAACATCTTAGTAATAGAAAGAAAGTTGTTTAGCAATAAAAAGAATAGACAGAACTATGGCTAAAAAGAGAGCTGACAACAGAAATAGCAATAAAAGACAAGGAAATACATACACCTTTTGAATTGCCAAGTAGTTTAAATGTAGAAGTAAGATATGCCATTAAATCTATTGCTGCTTTTAAGAAGTTAAAAGATATTTGATTGCAGAGATATAAATCTTGTAACTAAATAAATTGAATGAAAGGCTTCTAATTTATCTTATTTATTCTGCGGGAGACTTTGACCCCTTATTAACATAACATAAATGCAGTATCAGAAATTCACTTAATAATGCTCTGTAAAATTCTAAAAATATTATGGCAAGATCATAAAGCAATCGGAAGAAATGTTCTTCACTTTCCTAGAAATGATACCATATATTCTCTTGTTGTAAAATTACACTTTCATTGGATTGAAGGAGTTTGACATTCCCTTACTCCACACCTCAGGATTTACTGATGCTCTATGAAAACAATGAATTACCCATGGTTTTCTTAATATTATATGGTGTTCACATCCAGTCAAGTTGAAAACTTCAATGCCCGGAAAACATCTAATATATGTTGACACTATCATTACACTTTGAGAGTTCATCATCATCATCAACCACTATCAATCCACTGCAAAATGGAGGTCTCTTCAAGTTTAATCCATCTTTTCAGATCTGTAGCTTCTCTTCTCCACAACACTCCTGCACATTTTCTTATTTCATCCATCCATCTCACATGTGGTCTCTTTCTGGGTCTTTTACAATCTCTTGGAATCCAGTTTAAAATTTCAATTGTCCATCTATTATCATCTCTTCTAGCAATATGTCCAGCCCAACTCCATTTCAATCTTTTAATTTTTTCAATAAGATCAGTAACACCTGTTTGTTGTCTTACCCATACATTGCGTTTTCGATCTCTTCTTGTTACTCCCAACATACATCTCTCCATACTCCTTTGAGTGGTCTGAAGTCTCTGTATTGCTCTTCTGTTAAGTGTCCAAGTCTCAGATCCATAAGTAAGAACTGGTAAAACACACTTGTTAAAAACCATCCTTTTCAAACACATAGGCATATTTCCTTTTAGTATCAAGTTATTTCTACCAAAAGCACTCCAACCAAGTTTAATTCTATGATTAATTTCCTCCATTATGTTTCCATCTGTATTAATAATCTGACCAAGGTATTTGTAACTGTTAACTTCTTCTAATTCTTCATAATCAATCTTTATTTTCATACTTTGAGCAAATCGATTAAACATTACTTTAGACTTTTTAACATTTATCTTTAGTCCTACTTTTCTACTTTCATCTGCTAACTACTGCAACATTTCCTGCAGCTCTGAAGCATTATTTGCAAAAACAACTACATCATCTGTGAAATCTAAATGACTTAAATACTCTCCATTTACTTTCACTCCTTTAGTTTCCCCATTTTAATCCACAAAATACTTCTTGCAGCACTGCTGTAAAAAGTTTTGGAGATATGGAGTCACCTTGTCTTACACCTTTCTCAACCTTGATTTTTCCAGTATCATTATGTAATCTAATTGTTGCTGTTGCATTTTTATAAATATTCTTTAAAATATGACAATATCCTGGATCTATACCTTGAAGATCCAATGCTTTAATCACTGAAGAAATATGTATAGAATCGAATGCTTTTTCATAATCTACAAATCCAAAACATAATGACAACTCATATTCATTTGTCCTTTCTATGACTTCCCTCAAGACCTGGATATGATCTATTGTACTAAAACCACTTTTAAATCCAGCTTGTTCTCTTGGTTGGTGGAAATCCATCTTGGTAAAAATTTTATATAAAACTGATAAAAGGCTGATAGGTCTGTAATTTCTAATATCTTCTTTATCACCTTTTTTAAATATTAATATTATTACTGCATTCTTCCAATCTTCCGGTACATCTTTATCATTTAGACATTTGGTATATAACTTTGCTAAAATTGTTTCTATTTCTTCACCTGCTTCTTTTAATATATCAATTATAATTCCATCATTTCCTGGAGCCTTTCCTTTCTTCATACACTTAATTGCATGTCTCACTTCTTCATTTAAAATTCTGGGCAATTCGGAAAATGTAATAGATATAGGATGTACTTGTTCTTTATTACTATATAATTCTTGATAAAAGTCTTCTACCAATTTCATGATGTCATCTCTCTTTTTAGTAATAATTCCATATTTTTTTCTTATTGCAGATAGAAATTTCCTACCAATACCAAAATGTTGTTTAACATTCTTGAGACTTTTATTTTCTTCTACAGCTTTTCTTGCTATTTCACAGTTATACTTTCTTATATCATTTTCAACTCTTTTCCGTACCATTTTACAAAATTCGAGATATTCAATTCTTTTTAATACATCATTTTTGTATATCTTCATATTTCTTCTTTTCTTCATAAATTCTCTAGTCTCAGTAGAAATTTTATTAATCAATTGCTGCTTTTTTCTACCAGCTATCTTTGTTGCAGTTTTAAAAGTGTATCAGTTATTTTCATATTAATTTCATTAAAATCTGAATCATGTTCAAAATCTCCTAACACTTGAAACCTATTTGTAAGTTCTAATTTAAATTCATTAGAATGTTTCTGAAGATTAGGAATATCAACTGTAAATATTGTTTTTCTTAATAATTTTTGTCTCTCTAGTTTTACATTAACACGTAACTTACACCTTACTAATCGATGGTCACTTCCTGTGTTAAATTTATTAAGAACATTACAATCTTGAAATATGTATTTCCTGTTAGTCAAAATATAATCCAATTCTGCTGTACCTTCATTTGGATGCTTCCATGTCCATTTCCTTTTAACATTTTTCTCAAAAAATGAATTCATAATATAAAGTTTTTCTTTTTCTGCAAACTTCACAAGTCTATGTCCTCTCTCATTTCTATTACCATAACCAAAATTACCTACAGCAATTTCATCTTTCATTTGTCTACCAATTCTAGCATTAAAGTCTCCCATAACAATTTTAAAATGTTGTTTACTCTGATCAAAAGCCTTTTGTACATCCATATAAAAATCTTCTACTACTTCATCACTATGAGAACTTGTTGGGGCATAAACCTGAATTATCTGCATTTGGTATCTGCTATTAAGTTGTATAACTAATCTTGCCACTCTGTCCGATACACCATCAATCTCCACAATATTGTTCTTCTACTTTTTATTTATAATGAATCCTATTCCACTTGTATTTCCAATATGTGTGCCTTTATAATAGAGTATATGTCCACTTTTTAAATCAATTGTTTCTTCTCCTTTTCTTCTAACTTCACAAAGTCCAACAATGTCCCATTTAATATAAGACAGTTCTTCTTCTAATTCTTGCAATCTTCCTTCACTTGAGAGTGATCTGCAGTTGTAAGTACCTAAATAAAAAGTCTTCATCAAATGGCAGCCTGAGTCTGCAATCAGGGGATTCTTAGTACTCTCTGCCTTTGGCCACCAACTGCTGCCTTGGTTGGTGACTTTACAGCCTCCTGGGAATAAGGGCCATGCTTTATTTTTGTCTGTCATAATTGTATATATGTATTGGAAAAATATTTATCATTTACACAAACATTCATTCTGCCTTATCAGGCACTGAGAAAGACCATGGTGTTTCTTGATTTTAAACTCAGAGGTTAAAGCCAATAAACTCACCACACTGGCTAATGTGTGTTGGTGAGCAGCCCAGCCATGTTCATATACTATATGAATACTCACATAGTAATAACAGCTGCAACGACAAGAACGTATGGAGTGGACATTAGGAATTTACCCTGCTCGGTTCCTTTAAGGCCTCCAAGAGGAATCAAAGGGTCTCCTTTCAGTTAATAGCAAACTCCTTTCTGCAGCCCTTTGAGAGTTATAATCAACAAAATAGATGGTTCAGAAGAGTTGGTAACAAGAACTTGCAATTTAGTTAAAATACTACTGTAATTACTAACAATGTCACCAAGTGCTAATCATTGGAATCTCTGCTGAATTACCAGGGGGAAAAAGTTGACAATTCTCAGACTTGAATTATACAAACCATTAGTAAAACAAATATAGCAATTTATAGTCTGTTGCTATTTTTTTTCAGAACATAGCAGGAAGTCAATGGATATGAACAACAATAATTAATAAATTATTTTTCTCTTCTCTAATAAAATTGTAATTATAAATATGCAACTTTTTTTTTTCACATTAAATTATAGCTTCACTATTTAATGCAAAAAAAAAAGTTGCATATTTATAATAATAATTAATGAAAAAGTAAATCATCTATACATGAAACAAATGTTAGAAAGGAAGTATATATATATCCATATCATATAACATTAATTCTACTTATAGAAACAAAGTATTTAATTACAAACTATATACAAATTGCTGTTTCATAATATATATATATATATTGAAACAGTAAGATCTGCTTTGCAGATCTTCGTTTCACCTTTTCTCACCTATTTCCTACCCTCATACCTTAGTTTGAACCCCAATGTATCATAGTGGGTCTGCAATGCACTTATATGCCGAAAATCCCGCCCAATATTAAACCATGAGTACAACACTCGTGTTATATATATAAGTATAACTCATTCCCAAGTCAATAAAATGTTATGGGTTATGTGTATGTTCACATAATTTAGATTTATTTAAAAGTAGGTTATATAAGTTGTAATTGCACACACACTGTGAAATGTATTTTAAAACTTATGATAAAATTATAAATTGTTAGTTAAAATTATTTTGTTTGAATCTATTTACAAAAATATATTACAGTCGTAATATATTTTTGATTTAAAATAAAATTCATATTCGTTTAGTAGATAGATTCAAATATTGAAATTTAAAAAGTAAAATAATTTTCTTTTTGTCATATATTTTCTGTTAGAATAAATGAGGGCTAGTAGGAACAATAGTTTTAATTATTATCTAAAAATCCAGATGTCCACTTAAGGTTTTCTTTCAATTAATAAAAGTTATTTTAATTAAATCAAGTTTGTAATCCGAATGTCGACAAGGAAGTTAACAATAGAAATTAATTAAAATTTTGTTGAATTCCTTTAGACATTCGAATAGGATTAATTACAGCTGATAAGTAAGCAAAGTCCGAAATATTTTTGGAATGCTCCAGGGCAGTTGTGTTGTTCAATTCCACTATAAAAAGGAGGGGTTTTTTTTTGTTCTCCATTCTAGTGAGTTGCTAATGAAATGATTCTAGTGAAATTATTCTAGAGAAATATTCTAGTGAAAATATTCTAGTAAAATATTCTTCAAGCAAGATTTCAAAATATATTTTCATGAGATTTTTAGCTACATGCCTGCAAACTTAAATTTGAAGCCAAGTTTTTGTCTCCAAATTAATTGACCATGTTTACAGTTTCACCTATGAATCACCCAACCTTTAAAATTGCTAACCTTGAAATGACGGAGTAGAGCCGGCAAGAAGGCTATTTTCCTCTCGGGAATGGCTGGACACTGCTCTAGACCATCGAAAATTATCACATAAGGAACCCCGGAACTGCTGCTGCTGCCAAAAATATGAATAATTCCAGATTTTGCTGCTGAATTGTATAAAACCTGCCGACCATCAATCTACCTGCAAATGCTTCTCCAGAGGTAACTCCAAATTAACCCAAGAGCTCTTGTGATTCCTAACTAACATGCTATAGCTATTTTAAATTGTTTTCTTTTATTTCATTTGACTTTATTATGTATTCCTTTAACGTGTTCTAATATAATCAACAGTTTTGCTCTCTATCCTTGGGTTAATATTTTCTATTTATTAATCTTTCTTTTATTTTATTATGATAATGTGTCACAATAGTCTTTGACCAAGTGAATTATTCCCTTTGTTGAAAGTAAGATGCCGATATTAAGGCATATTTTAAATTTATAAATAATTACCAATTTTATTATCTTGCAAATCACTCATTCGAGGGCTATTCTAATCTTCTTTAATATATATAATAATCAAATAGTTTAAAATCTACATTTTATTGATTTTAACCTAATATGAGAGTATGTGCGAGGTCAATGATTAAAATGTGCCACAAATGCATGATTGCGTAAATAAATCTATACTTTCTTTTCAAACCTGCAAGCATACATTTGCCTATTTTAAAATCTACTTTAATTTCAAAGTTCGTCATTGACGTCGAGAATGTGCGGACCCTTTTAAATGAATTTCTGGGAATTTGATTGGGCATTTTTCCCAATCTAAGTGAATCCATCTTGTATGTTTTATATACATTAGTCTAGTATTGCTGGTAAATGAATTGGTTGTGGAGACCACTTTGTTTTTCTTTCCGAGGATTTTAAATGGCCAAGTCCATTCCCTTTTCATTTCCTGCGGTTCCCAGGCAGAGTGTGTACTCAAATGTCACACCTGGGAATTAGATGCAGTCGTCACCCAGTCGCTAAGTTTCGGCTGTCCATGATAACACATTCCTACAGGTCAGTGGCGAGATGCCCTCCGTAGTCATTCCAAATATTTCCCATTTATTTATATATAATTTTACAAAGCATCCATGACTTAAATGTGTCACACTTCCATCCTTTAATAAATTCATTATTAGCAATACCAACCTCCTATCTAAATTAATTTTAATTATAAAATAAATGTCTTGATCAAATCCCACTTTGTTGCTTAGTAAGCTTTTGTCCGTGCTATTCTCGAAATCAATAAATATTCTATAATCCTTAATTTCAAATGTTTTATTAAAATTTTATAATTACTCAAAGCACCTCGCACATGTTCCCATCTCTTTTAAGCACATTATCGTAATATTATATTAGCCCGAGGGATAGAATATATTTTCTTTAAAACCTTTTTGTCATTTAATGGAATGTAATGCCAACAATTATTTAGTAAGCGTCCCTGTCTCATATAAGCAGACAGTGGCGTTATATATATATATTTCTATATAAATAAATCTTTGAAATCATTTAAAACTAATTTTGATCTTTTATTTTATTGATTCCTATCACTGTCTCAGTCTATATATCTATTTTCTACATTTCTTTTGTACATCCATAGATGTTAATTAGCAACCCAAACTTATCTTAGTATAGAGTCTCTTTGTTTCTCCCTGACCACCAGGCACCGGTAAAAGGTTATACTAGTAGTAGCATCAGACGCATTATCATGTAAGTGGCACTGTGAAATTTGGACTTTAGATTCGAACTTAGTATATCTAGAAGGCAACCCCTCCTAGAATGTTCAGTTTCATGTTTGGGGTTTGAATTCTGCAGTGTGTTAGCGAGATAGACGATTCTGACCATTACATAGTATATATATATTTATTTATTAATCACATGATCACTATCTCTTATACTAGCACATAGTTGTTAATAAACAAGGCAAAACTCTCTATACAGTAGTGCCACCCTGGGCCAACCAGAACAATCAATGGATGCCAGAAGGCTTGTGCACAAAATCCCTATCTAGTGCCTACTCATCCAATATCCCCAGACTAATTTCTGGCTTGTGGCCTTCATAAGTGGAAAGCCTTGGATCTGAGAGCACTGCACCTAGGTGCACTGCTCTCAGATCCACTCTGGTTGGCAAAAGGTGGCACTACTGTATGGAGAGTTTTGCCTTGTTTATAGTTATTAATATTATAACAACCATAAATATTTATTAATACTTCTACAGAAGTATATAGAAATTCTTTAGTTGCTGCCAATATATTTGTATACTGTGTAAAAATGTATGGCATACATATATGTGTACAACATATGTGTGTGTATTTGTATATAAAAGGAGATACTGTATAGAGCTGAAAATTAATATGGAAATCTTAAATTAACTTGCAGGGTGGAATTGAGAGAGAACTTTCTCTGATGACAGAAGGTACTAAATTGACATTAGATCACTGTATATTAATTTATATCATTCATTTATTTATGTAAGATTCATGGATAAAATTTAATTTAATTTGGATTATTCAATCCATGCTACTAAAAGACTAACCACAGTGAGCTGAATATTAATAGCATATTTTTATAAATAATTGTGTTAGGTAATTCATCATCATCATCATTTTGAACAATTATCAATCTACTGCAGGATGAAGATTACTCCAAGTTCAATCCATTTTCTTTAATCTCTAGCCTCTCTTCTCCACATTCTCCTAGCACACTCTCTTATTTTATTCATTAATCTTACAGATGGTCTTTTACAATCTCTTGGAATCCAGTTTAAGATTTTAGTTGTCCATATATTATCATCTCTTCCAGCAATATGTCCAGCCCATATCAGTAACACCTCTTTGTTCTCTCACCCATTTTTTTCACTTTTGATCTTTTCTTGTTATTTTTAACATACCTCTCTCCAAATGTCATTGAATGGTCTGAAGTCTCTATAATGCTCTGTTGATAAGTGTTCAAGTCTCAGATCCATAAGTAAGAACTGATAAAACACTTTAAAAATATTCCTTTTCAAATACATAGGCATATTTCCTTTTAGTATTGTTATTTCTACCAAAAACACTTCAAACAATTTTATGATTAATTTCATCAATTGTTTCTATCTGTAATAATAGTCTGACCAATGTATTTGCGCTTGTTAATTTCTTCTCACTCATCATTATTAATCTTTATTTTCTTTTTTTTGAGAAAATACAATTGAACATTACTTTAGTTTTTTTAACATTAACCTTTAATCCTATTTTCTTACTATCTTCTGTAAATAAGCATTTATTTTTATAGCGCTCTGCTTTATAAATTGTAATACATTAAAGATCAGCCCTTTCAAGCTATTGTGCATGCGCTTTTTACGAGTGTTAATAATAAATGGATACTTTCATTCCCAACATGAGATATAGTATTTAAACTCTTTCAACATTTCCTGAAGCTTTAAAGCATTATTTGTAAAAACAATTACATCATCTGCAAAATCTAGATGACTTAAATAAGTTTCACTTTTACTTCCTTAGCTTCCCATTTTAATTCATAAAATACTTTTTGCAAAAGTGCTGTAAAAAATTTTGGAGCTATGGAGTCACCCTGTCATACACCCTTCTCAATGCTAATCTTTTTAGTATTATTATGGAATCTAATTGTTGCAGTTGCATTTTTATAAATATTCTTTAGAATATGACAGTATTCTGGGTTTCTACCTTGATGATCCAATGCTTTAATTACTGAAGAAATGCTTATAAAATCAAATGCCCTTTCATAATCTATGAATCCAAAGTATAATAACAACTCATTTATAGGTCCTTTCTATAATTTCTCTTGACACTTGGATATGATCTACTATACTATAATCACTTTTAAAACCAGTTTGTTCTTTTGATTGATTTGCTGTAGATGAGTTGTAATTATTTTGGTAAATATTTTTACATACAACTGATAAAAGATTGGTATATGTCTAATATCTTCTTTATCACCTTTTTTAAATATTAATACTAATACTGCATTCTTCCAATCATCTGGTACATCTTTATCATTTAGATATTTGGTATATAACTTTGCCAGAAAAAAATGTATATTTCTTTATAAGATATCGATTATAATTCCATCATTACCTGGAACTTTTCCCTTTTTCATAAATTTAATTGCATGTCTCACTTCTTCATTTAAAATTTGGGGCTATTGAGAAAATATAGTAGTCATAGGGGGTACATTTACTTGCTCTTTATTGCTGTATAATTCTTGATAGAATTTACATTTCAAGAGGTCATCTCTCTTCTTAGTAATAGTGCTATCTTTTTTTTATTATTGCAGAAATAAGTTTCCTACCAATACCAAGATGTTATTTTACTCTCTTGAGACTTCTATTCTTTTCTATAGCTTCCCTTGCTAGTTCATAATTATACTTTTCTTATATCATTATCAACTCTTTTTCTCATCATTTTAAAATCCATGATATTCATTCCTTAATGAATCGTTTTTATATTTTTTCATATTCCTTTTTTTCTTCATAAATTGTCGTCTCCGTAAAAATTTTACTGTTCAATTGCTGCTTTTTTTTACCAACTTTCTTTCTTGCAGTTTTAAAAAGTGTATCAGTTGGCTTTCTATTGATTTTGTTCAAATCTGAATTATGGTCAAAATCTGTTAATATTTGAAAACAAGTTGCGACTTCTAATTTAAATTCATTGGAAATTTTCCCAAGATTAGAAATATCAATTGTAAATATTATCTTTCTCGATAATTTTTTCTCTCTACATTTGTATTAACATGTCATCTTTAAAAAAAAGGAGAGACAAGAAATATTAAGAAAAACAATATTCACTGTTGTTATTCCTAATCTTCAGAAACATTTTAATGAATTAAAATTAAAACACGCAAACCGTTTTCAAATATTAACAGATTTATAACATGATTCAGATTTGAACGAAATCAATAGGAAGATAACTGATAGAATTTTCAAAACTGCAACCAAGCGTTTAAATATTTATTTTTCATATTAATTTCACAATGAATAAATAGAGGGCGCTTAAATGTCGCAATCAACCTTTGTACCCCGTCAATCATCTAAGTTATTTGTTAAGGTACATTATTATTATGTGTGAATTTATGTTTAAATAAGTACTTTATCTGAACTAAGAATTGAAATTTTGTTTTAAGTGTTTATTTATTATGTATGATTTTAGATAAAAAAATATATAACATTCCACCATTAATTATTTCAATACATCGGCCTACGGTTAATACAAATAAAAACTCCCTTTGATTTACATCAGTGTGAGAAGGATGATGTAAAATTTTATAAAATCTAAACGTTTTTTTCCAACTTAAACTTGACGTAAATGAATACCAAGTTCTATTGATTCTTTCAGCTGACCATTTGAATATTGTTTATCAGCTGCTAGAACAAGTTAAACGGAGGCCTATTGTTAGGGGAAAAAAGAATTACTAGGAAAAAATATTGAAGATATTTCTATAATTTCATTTTTTAAAAAAAGAAAATAAATGGTCAATTGTTTTACTGTTGTTACTATGAAAAGTTTTTTAACCAAGGAGTAATTTTACATTCTCTTATAGATGTCGTATACGAGAGCTTAGTTCTTGAATGTGAGATTACGTTTACAAATGAACGTTTCGTTACAAAATAAAAAGTAAATCAGTTATACACTTTGGATATATATAAAGAAGTTAATGTTTTACAATCTCATTAAAATTCATAACGATTTCATTGAAAACAAGTTTTCGCACTAAATGTTATTTTATGAAATACACGATGTTGTACAGGGGAGCAGTTATTAAAATGCTACATTTATTCTAGAATTTTTTTAAATATTAAATCTAAGAAATTTTTCTATCAAAAATTGTGCGAGTGTTTGAAACTTTAAATCGTTTTCTAATTATTCACGTTATTACTGTTATATGAAATTAATCAAGTGCAATCTTTTAAAATAGTAACATTCTTCATGAATGAAAGCCACAAATTAGAATCTGGTCTAGGAATATTGAATGAGTAGGAACTAGATAGAGATTTTATGCTCAAATCTTTTTGCATCCATTGATTACTAAGGCTTGAACTGGGTGGCTTTACTGTATGAAGAGTTTGCATTGGATACAGATGTATGTGTATGAAGAGTTTGCATTGGATACAGATATATGGACAGCAAGGTAGGCAATTCAAGGAGAAATGGGATTTTCATATGAGAGATGCAAAAAGTAAAATGAAAATGTTTGGTAGATTGCAGTTTATGGATAATAAAAGAATAGCCAAAATAGTATTTAATTGGGTTACGAGTAAAGGGCAGGCAACAAGATGGGTGAGAAAGGTAATGTGGTATGCAAAAGATTTGGGATAAAGGATTTATATCAGTCTATTTGTACAAATGATGGGATGATTGTGTTAGGAGGATTGTTGAGTGTTATAGTGGTAAGGAATGGGATAAAAGAATAGATTTATTAATAAAGAACAGGGAGTTAGAGAGATCGAGAACTAGTCTGGAGAGTAAAAAGAGTTTAAATATATATAGAAATAAACAATATTAGGTGTGAGTTAATATATGATAATAATAAGGAAAGTGGTTTATTGTTTAAGGCTTGAATGGGATCTTTGGCAACAAGATAATATACATGTAAATGGAAAAATATGGGTTATTTAGTCTGTAAATTATGTAAGAAGGGAATAGAAATTATTAGGCATCTGTTAATTGAATGTAAATGCTTGGAAATAGAAAGGGCACATATAATGAAGCTATGGAAGAATAAATATGAAAAAAGTGATTATACAGAAAGTGGATTATTGGTTTTTATGTTGGGTTTGGGAAAAGATAAGGGGAATTTAGATATAAAGGCCATAGAGTTGACAAAGATTATGTTGTAGAAATGGGATGGAGCAGAAAATGGGGAAACTTAGACTGAGGAATGTAAAATAAAGTAGCTAACAGGTTTCTCTGAGCATAATTGCTGAGAGATTTTTGACTTCGTTTAAGGAGAAGCTACAGTACGTCATCACATCACCTCCTCGGATCCCATAATTTTGAAACAAATAACTAAAAGATGGGGTTATGATTTCCCATAACTTTATTTGTTTATTTTTTTTTTTTTTTTAGAGAATATTATTCCCTAAGCTTAATCATCAAATATTGGCAAAGCTAAATTATACACTCGAATCCTAATAAACTAAACATTAATAAATTTAATAACTATCATTAATAATGCACAATGAATAGTTGATATTAGAAATAAATGTTTTTATTCTAACAAATTAAAATATTAAAAACACATTACTAATTAATTAGAAAGACTACACACACGCTAATCCAGACATGAAATCAACTAACTAGAACAGTTTAATAATTAAAGTTCACTTAAGTTTCTTCCAGGAAGTTCTTTGAATGATAATTCTGCAAATGTCTCTATTAGTAGTAATATTATAAGCTTATAGGAAGGATTGTTTGCAAACGCTTAATTTAGTCACAATCGGGATATGAATAATCTTACCAGTAAGTTTTGTAGTACGCGTTTTGAAGAGCTCATTGAAGTTAATTAGTTTCTCTCTGTTGATATTTTTGTAGGTTCTTAGCCTGTCCTAATGGCTAGACTCGACGTTTTTTTCTGAATGACCTATACGATGAAAGGTATCTATAAACGCATCGGTTCCACTCTGCATGAAGATCCATTTCAGAATATGAGTAGTCCATCATAAGACATTTTCTCTATTCCGGACTTAATGGAAGCTGCTAGTTAAGGAAAAGACAAAGACCCAGTTTTAAGTTTTTCTGGCCTTTTATAGTCGCAATCCATTTTTAGATTTCTCTGCGCATCTATTTTCTTTTGTCCTTTTATCAGCATACAAGATAATAATCTTGTAGACTCTTAAATTTAAGTTACAAAGTCTTTTTTTCTTTCAGCATAATTCTGCCATCTTTAATTAGCTTCCAAAAAAAAAAAGTTTTAATGATTGTAATCTTTTATTTCGGAATTTTTCTTTTTATTTGTTTGGATTAGTGATCTGCATGTCTTTTATTCTTTCCAATTTTAACTTTTATTTTTAATTACATATAAAAAAATATGAACGAAAAATGTAACTTTCATTGTATGTTTTTTTTAAAAAAAAAAATTACACAAACTAAAAAAAAAAAATTTTAATTGCGTCTTTTAATAAGATCGCTAAATTTACTTTTTCTTTTAGCTTTTACCAAATGCCAATATATTTGTACTATATATAAATAAATGGTACAATACCACTGGAGCCAGGAGGTGAGAATAAAATAGGGGTTTAAAGTAATTTTATTCTTATGTTTCAAGTCTTATTCGGGGGGGGTTGTATTAGCATGCTGATATATTTTTGTAGACTTATTCACAAGTGATGTGTGGCTTTAAAGCCCACATTTAGGGTCTAACACGGCAGGACTGAGAAACATTTCTACATTCACCTGTGTCCTTTCCGCTCAAGCGTAATACTAACAATAAGTAGCCCATGTCATAAGCATATATGGGTGTTGTTCATCGTTTTGAATCTTACAAGCTCGCGGCAACTTGGTCCATCCTCCCATTTCTCAGTAACCCTGCTGCAAATATTCTGATGGGCACTTACAGGCTGTCTTATGTTACATACTGTGTATAAGGACTCAGGGCTATGCATTTTTCCTTCTCCAGTATCCGCCTACCCAGTCAACACTTGTGACTTAATATCTACATGAGCCATGATCGGGTTTTCTAGACATATTTAAAAATATATATTTTTACAGTTGAATAATCCAATTTAGTTAGTTAGTTTTTTTAAAAAAAAAAAAAACTACTGTTTATTCTCTGGCTATTAGTTTTGGGCCATCATTATCTCAGGGTGTGGTTGTTGTATCGAAACCTCATGTTCGTAAGCCATTGTAATGCTTTTCCCGTTTTGATAGATTCTGGTAGACCTTTTTTTTACAAACTATGAAGTGAAAGTTAATCAAGCTATGGATAAGAAAATATTTTGTTCCTATTTCCAAAAAAACATAGCTATATTTCCTGATTAACTGGCCTACTAATTATTATGGCAGGAATTGCCGACAAAGTTAGTTTTAATTTATAAGAGGGCGCCATAGTCAACAGACTCCTAACCTCCTCGTATCCCATAATTTTGAAACATGTAACTAAAAGATGGGGTTATGATTTCCTTTAACTTTATTTATTTTATTTTTTTTTAGAGAATATTATTCACGGAGCTTAATCATCAAATATTGGCAAAGGTAAATTATACACTCGATCCTAATAAACTAAACATTAATAAATTTAATATCTATCATTAATAACGCATAATGAGTAGTTGATATTAGAAATAAATATCTTTATTTTAACAAATTAAAATATTAAAAACACATTACTAATTAATTGAACAGACTACACACATGTTAATCCACACATTAAATCAACTAACTAAAACAGTTTAATAATTAAAGTTCACTTAAGTTTCTTCCAGGAAGTTCTTTGAATGATAATTCTGCAAATGTCTCTATTAGTAGTAATATTATAAACTTATAAGAAGGATTGTTTGCAAACGCTTAATTTAGTCACAATCGGAATATGAATAATCTTACTGATAAGTTTTGTAGTACACGTTTTGAAGAGCTCATTGAAGTTAACTAGTTTCCCTTTGTCAATATTTTTGTAGGTTCTTAGCCTGTCCTAATGGCTAGACTCGACGGTTTATTCTGAGTGACCTATACGATGAAAGGTATCTATAAACACATCAGTTCCACTCCGCATGACGATCCACTTCAACATATGAGTAAGTGTAGTCCGGGATAGGACATTTTCTCTATCCTGGACCTAATGGAAGCTGCTAGTTAAGGAAAAGACAAAGACCCAGTTTTAAGTTTTTCTGATTTTTTATAGTCTCGATCTATTTTTAGACTTCTCTGCACATCTATTTTCTTTTATCCTTTTATCAACATGCAAGATAATAATCTTGTACACTCTTTTTTAAATTTAAGTTACAAAGTCTTTTTTTTTTTCAGCATAATTCTGCCATCTTTAATTATCTTTCAAAAAAAAAAGTTTTAATGATTGTAATCTTTTATTTCGGAATTTTTCTTTTTATTTGTTTGGATTAGTAATCTGTGTGTCTTTTATTC
Organism: Epiperipatus broadwayi; assembly: GCA_028023455.1. NCBI lineage: Eukaryota > Metazoa > Onychophora > Udeonychophora > Euonychophora > Peripatidae > Epiperipatus > Epiperipatus broadwayi. Next base: position 25,792 of record JAQFVV010012500.1, read on the forward strand.
TACCCAATTTTAACTTTTATTTTTAATTACATATAAAAAAATATGAACGAAAAATGTAACTTTCATTGTATGTTTTTTTTAAAAAAAAAAAAATTTTAATAAGATCGCTAAATTTACTTTTTCTTTTAGCTTTTACCAAATGGCAAAATATTTGTATCATATATAAATAAACAGTATACACTGTATATGTTAATATATATAGTGTTATTTAATTTTGCTGATGTCTTAATGTGGGTCATTTTTAAATTAAATTCTATATAAATATTGTTACCGTACGCCCTATATCTTTATCCATACGTTCCTAAAAGAGATCGAGAGCTCCGAAACAAACATGACATAGCGTAAAGCTTTATTTATTTTCTTATATCGATAACTGTTCACTATCAATACAAGGGGGCGCCAGATACGATGATTTAATTACAATTTAACTTCTCGCATCACCTTACGTCATATCAAAACGATTTCGAAGTCTAATCCCGCCCACAAGCTCAAACTCCTAGCATGGACCAATAGGGTCACTCAGGGTCGCGATGTAATTGTTTTCAGAATTACTATTCTGGTAAAAGACGCTATGATAACCAATGGAGAAGACGCTTGATTAACTAACTGATCGATCCAAGCATTGGACTGGGTCATTGGTTATTTGGGACCAATACGATTATTCGTTTATATCTCTAAACAATTAGAAGCTTATAAGATCATCCCCCCTATATCATACCGTCCGGTAGAATTATTTACTCCAGCTATATTTACAACTTATTGACATTTATTTATATTTTATAATAGGCCCTCCCAACTCTTAAATCTATCTTAACTACGGAATAAATAAATAAATAAATAAACATCGTGACTTACGGCACGATGTTTGTAAGTGACATTTTAAAAAGCAACAAGGTTTAAGAAAGATAAATCTAAAGTAATATAATTAATTATATGAATAAATGCTAACTTTATTAATAATCAAGACGAAAAATAAAATAAAGATTTAATTATAGGAAATGATTTGAGAAATGCTCGACTTGTTTAAATACTGAACAAATTTATTGAATATAAAAAAAAGCAACATTGGTTAAAAGTTTATTTACACGCACACACACGCATTTACGCACTCGCACAGAAAGGAACATATTATATATCATAAAATATGGATGATAGAATATAAATTTCTTTTTTACATTTTGAAGGTAAGTGTTATAACTTATAAGATAATAATTAGGGTCAATGTTCATATTTGAAAAGTCCTGAGATTTAAATTTGAGGAATTGCATAGTGTTTGATTTTACGAAGGTTGAGATTACAATAGTAAGTTACAATAATAAGTTTTAAATATAATGAATTACGGAATATTTTATAGTTTAATTTACGAAATCAAAGTTAGTTAATTATGAGATTGCCTTTTTTAAAGTTTACGTATGGAATGAATGAAAGCATAAAAAAAATAAAGTGTTTACCTAGGATTTTGGCTTATTCTTCCGCTGCTTCTAATTAAGTGGAGGTTTGAACATGGGAGATGATGTTTTCCATAAGGAGGTTATTCATTTCTTTTAAAGTTGAGCATAATAAATCAGGATGATTCATGTATTTCACGGAACATTATTGAACTGGTTGGAGCACTAATTTCAGATGGTAATATTATTAAATATTCATAGCGACGGAGATGTTCTGGTGGCGGAGCGTCGATCAATCACTGAAGGGTTTCCTAGCCCCTCATGACAATCGACGCTCTAAATATTAATTTCATATCGATCATCTTGAAAAAGGATAGCACAAACGAAGTATTTTGAATTAAATTGAATTTTGAGAAAATTGAACAAAAAATTGACAATTTGACTTAGCTTCACTTAACATTTTTTTTTTCTAGATTTTGCTTGATATTTATATGGGTTGGATCTTATCTGAGGATCGAATCTCCCCCCAGAGTTCCATGTTCTTAGAGTTGTCGTTGGGGTCCGTGTCCTACTCAATCCATGTGCTTAAGGCAATCTTATGTTTAGGCAATCTCATATTGCAATCTCAGTTAACAAACTTATATTCATTCACACCTTGGATGCATACGTGTGTGCGTGTCTTACGAGAACAATGTAATTTACATTAGCTAAAAGTCGAGCATTTAATCTTTCTCAAAATCATTTCTATAAGCTTTTACTTTTACTACAATTATAATTTAAAATATCCCTTTTTCTTTTAAAACGAAATAACAAAAAAACAAAACTTGACAAATACTGATTATAATAAATTAATTCCTCAAAAAATAAAACTCCTTTAATTTTATTTCAATCAATCTGACAGGTACTCTTGCATATCTGCGATCTGCTTTAGACACGGCTGTTTCTCGTTTATTCTTAAACAAGATCGCTTTTTTTTTTAAAAAGTTTTGTACCTGTCATTGATTTCGTCATTAATATATATTTAACTTTCCTAGGTTCAAACCCTATGTAACGCTATTCCGTTACATATCTCCCCGCCTGGTGTAGAGTAAAATCCGAGGATTGCGGATTTTAGCTCTGAGAAGGAGCCAAGTTATTCGGCCCTCTTCAGTGCCCTCGCATTAAATGTTCCCTTTCCTTGGGACAGTACAAAGGCATTATTCCCATATGCCCGGACGATCTCATATGGGCCCTCATAGATGTCGAGGAATTTCTTGAATATGTGCTGTTCCGGTCGACTGACCGGATTTGCTCTTACCATGACTCTGTCTCCCACAGTGAACGTGTTTTGGATTGGCCGATTGGTCTGCCTTCGCATTTCCCCCATATGTTCCAATCTCCGTAATGCTATCTGATTGTCATGTTTTCGATCAACTCTTCCTGTTCGGATCGAGGGTCTATCATTGTAAGGATACGGTATAGGTCGTCCATAATGGAGTCGACTTGGTTCAAGTCCAGTGGACTCATTCTTTGAGGTATTGATCATTTCAGTAATCCGGGGAATCTCCCGAACCCATTTCCGATGATCTCCTGCAGTGTACACGCGGAATAGCCGCCCCAACTCCCGCATCACCCGCTCGCATGGGTTGCTCTGCGGGTTCCGGATAGACGTCATATGATGTTTGATCCCAGTTTGGTTCACCCATCGCCTCCACATCTTTGATACAAATGGTGTGCCATGATCCGATAAAAGGCACTTAGGTTTCCCGATGATGGGAAATTGTTTGGTTTCCAACAGTTTGATGGTCTGGTTTGCATTAGTCCGGGCCATGGGGTACGCAGCGACCATTTTGGAGCACAAATCATATGTGACCAGTAAATACCTCTTTCCCCCAAACATCGGCAATGGCCCGTAATAATCAATGGCCAGGGTGTGGTTTGGTTCCCGGACGATGATCGGTATCTGAGGTCCTTCATTCGACCGATTTAACGGTTTTGTCCTCGCACAAATCTCACACTCCCGTAGTCTTCTGGCAATGTCGTGGTGCATCCCTGGCCAGTAAAACCAATTACTAAGGTACCCCTCAGTCTTGCTTGTTCCGTAATGGCCACGTTCCTGATGGGTCTTATCAACCATTCGATCCCGCATTCCCTTCGGTACTACAATACGGGTTTGTTTCCCATTCCCTGTTTTCCTTTGGACTATTCCTTCCAGAATAATGCACCGGTCCCGATATTTCCATAACAGACCCCCCCCAGTCTCTTCCCTTTTTTCGGACCCTGCCTTTGGCCTCCTCTCACGTAGGTATCGTATTATTTGTTGGCATTCTTCATCCTCTTTCTGGCCCCTCCGAATGTCGTTTGCACTAAACTCACCCTCCCGGCTCCGCCTGGTAGTAGCGGCTATGTACGCGAATTCCTCAGCCTCGGCATGTGGCGGTGTTCCCACCGGGTAACGGCTCAGTGTGTCCGCGATCACGTTATCCTTCCCTTTACAATATTCCACTTCATATTGGAACTCCTGCAGGGCTAAGCTCCACCTCACTAACCTATTATTTGTCAAAAAACTTTTATTCAGAAATTCCAGACTCCGATGGTCGGTAACTACTCTCACTTTGGATCCGACCAGGTACTGTCGGAACCTTTTGAAAGCCCACACTATGGCGAGGGCTTCTCGTTCGGTGACAGTGTATCTTCGTTCGGGATCTTTGAGTAGTCGGCTAATGAATGCCAACACCCTCTGTTCTCCATCCGGCCCCTTTTGGTACAACGTGGCCCCTAGCCCAATGTCGCTACTGTCCGTCTGTACCCAAAATATCTGGTCGAAGTCTGGGTATGCTAATATGGTCTGTTTTAAAAATCCTTCCTTCACCCTCTGGAAACTCCGTTCCCGTCTCTCATCCCATATCCACGCTTGCTCCTTTCTTAACAATTGTAATAGGGGTTCCATATCATGGGAGAAGTTTTCATAAAATTTGTTGTAAAAGGTGCACATTCCGAGGAACGCTTTAATATCCTTTCTCTTCTTCGGAACAGGGAATTCTTGGATGGCCTGGATCTTTTCAGGGTTGGGCCGTATTCCATCCTGGCTTATGATATGTCCCAAGAACTTGACTTCCTGGGTCGCAAAGTGGCTTTTTTTAGGTTTATTTTTATTCCCTTCTGTTCGCATTCATGGAGCAACATTTCTAAGTGCCGACAATGCTCCTCTATGTCTTCAGACGCTATAATGATATCGTCTACATACATTGTGACAAATTTCTTAACTTCATCTGATAGGGTTTGGTCCAGGCACTGCACTAAGCCTGCACCACTATTCTTTAATCCAAAAGGCACGCGATTAAACTGGTACGCCCGTCCGTTATATTTGAATGTGGTGTATTTTCGATCGTCGGGGTGGAGGCTCATCTGCCAGTAGCTATTCGTCAAGTCCATCGTGGAAAAGATTCGCTTGTTCTGAAATCTTGTCATCAGTTCGCTCATGATGGGCGGAGCGTTTGTATCTGGAATTGTCACCTTGTTCAGTTGTCTGGCATCGAGGCACAATCGTATCGATCCGTCACCCTTTTTTACGGCTAAGATGGGGTTGTTGTATGGCGAGGTACACTTTGAAATAACCCCCCACTCTATCATCTGCTCCAGCTGGGTTTCAATCTCCTTACGGTATTGGAAAGGGATTGGGTACGCCCTAGTTTGATATGGGTTGCTGGTGTTCAACCGGATTCGGTGTTCGTACCCCTTGATTACTCCCGGCTTGTCCGAGAAAACACTCTCGTAAGACCCCAATATTCCTTGAATCCTCTCTCTCTGCCCTTTATCTGGCCCAGTCATTTCATTAACTCTTTTCTCAATCTCCCCTTTTACCATGATACATTGCAGCTTCCTCTGCCCTTCTGGTTCTCTATCCATGGTTTCCCCAAAAGGCACTGTGACTCTACCGATTCTTGCTTGTTCAGTCCCATAATCAATGCTACACTTTGCCATTCTCATAAAATCAGACCCTAACACCAAGTCATGTATCAGCCCCTCAAGTATTAACACAATCTGGGTGAATTCCTGTCCTGCAATCACTATATTCGCCCACACCTGTTTGGTCTGTATTCTTGCCTTTTTCCCATTGGCCAGTATAATCTGGGTCCCTTTTAATGGCAAGATTTTCATTTCTGTTTGCCCTTGGGCGATCCTGTCAAAAATTTCCTGAGCCATTACCGACACCTGACTTCCTGTATCCAGCAGAGCCCTCGCATGAACCCCTTGGATTGACACATCGATCTTCGGGCACTCCTGTTTTCTCCGAGGTCCTTCCCCCCCTTCATCTTGTGCTATATTAGCTATCCTGATCCCATCATTCCCTTCTTTGCTAAAATAGTCATCATTTTCGGCTGCCTCTAATATCTCCAACACTCGTGTTATCTCAGTTTCCCCCTCAATGACTTGTCTAATCTCCCTGGGCAGGTTGCGCCCTGCTATCCTGATTTGCAGTTCTTCCGGTACTTGATATTTATTTATTTTTCCTAATCTCGCCACCTGTCGCTGTATGAAGGTACTGTATGTTTCATCTTCTTCCTTTTTGCTTTGTTCGATTGCCCACTTTTCCCTTTCTTGTTGGGCTAGTCCCCAATATCTTCCCATTATGGCTCTTTGGTATTCTTCGAACGTTTCCGGTTTCTCTTTCATCGCCTCCCACCATTCCACTACTTCCCCTTGGATATGGCTGCATGCAATCGCTATCTTAGATTCTTCACTAAACTGCCCGCAAGAGAACAACCTCTTCAGACTTTCCACATGTCGACATGGGCTTTCGTCTCCCTTTCCTTTAAAATGTTCGAGTTTAATCCACTTTCCCTCCATCCTGTTTAATATTCGATTTATTTTGATACAAGTGATTAATCGACGTCCGCGCCTCTATCTCCCGCTATGTTTTTTTTTTTTTTTATTTATTTTATTTCGCTCCGGCTCCAAATGTTTTATTAAAAGGTTTGCGATATTGTGAATCGCTGTATTTTGTTCCGTTTACTTATTTTCCTTTTCTCCCTTTGTATTCGTCCAAAGTTTTTGTTTACATGAAAAAAAATTTTTTTTTTTTTGCGTCCTTTACGAGGTTCGGCCGCTTTTGGCTAATATTTTGATTTGCTTCTCTAAAACATTATTTGTATTAGCTTCACGTTTGGAAGCGTCATTTGTATTAGCCTCACGTTGGAAGCGCCAATTGTTACCGTACGCCCTATATCTTTATCCATACGTTCCTAAAAGAGATCGAGAGCTCCGAAACAAACATGACATAGCGTAAAGCTTTATTTATTTTCTTATATCGATAACTGTTCACTATCAATACAAGGGGGCGCCAGATACGATGATTTAATTACAATTTAACTTCTCGCATCACCTTACGTCATATCAAAACGATTTCGAAGTCTAATCCCGCCCACAAGCTCAAACTCCTAGCATGGACCAATAGGGTCACTCAGGGTCGCGATGTAATTGTTTTCAGAATTACTATTCTGGTAAAAGACGCTATGATAACCAATGGAGAAGACGCTTGATTAACTAACTGATCGATCCAAGCATTGGACCGGGTCATTGGTTATTTGGGACCAATACGATTATTCGTTTATATCTCTAAACAATTAGAAGCTTATAAGATCATCCCCCCTATATCATACCGTCCGGTAGAATTATTTACTCCAGCTATATTTACAACTTATTGACATTTATTTATATTTTATAATAGGCCCTCCCAACTCTTAAATCTATCTTAACTACGGAATAAATAAATAAATAAATAAACATCGTGACTTACGGCACGATGTTTGTAAGTGACATTTTAAAAAGCAACAAAGTTTAAGAAAGATAAATCTAAAGTAATATAATTAATTATATGAATAAATGCTAACTTTATTAATAATCAAAACGAAAAATAAAATAAAGATTTAATTATAGGAAATGATTTGAGAAATGCTCGACTTGTTTAAATACTGAACAAATTTATTGAATATAAAAAAAAGCAACATTGGTTAAAAGTTTTATTTACACGCACACACACGCATTTACGCACTCGCACAGAAAAGAACATATTATATATCATAAAATATGGATGATAGAATATAAATTTCTTTTTTTACATTTTTGAAGGTAAGTGTTATAACTTATAAGATAATAATTAGGGTCAAAGTTCATATTTGAAAAGTCCTGAGATTTAAATTTGAGGAATTGCATAGTGTTTGATTTTACGAAGGTTGAGATTACAATAGTAAGTTACAATAATAAGTTTTTAAATATAATGAATTACGGAATATTTTATAGTTTAATTTACGAAATCAAAGTTAGTTAATTATGAGATTGCCTTTTTTAAAGTTTACGTATGGAATGAATGAAAGCATAAAAAAAATAAAGTGTTTACCTAGGATTTTGGCTTATTCTTCCGCTGCTTCTAATTAAGTGGAGGTTTGAACATGGGAGATGATGTTTTCCATAAGGAGGTTATTCATTTCTTTTAAAGTTGAGCGTAATAAATCAGGATGATTCATGTATTTCACGGAACATTATTGAACTGGTTGGAGCACTAATTTCAGATGGTAATATTATTAAGTATTCATAGCGACGGAGATGTTCTGGTGGCGGAGCGTCGATCAATCACTGAAGGGTTTCCTAGCCCCTCATGACAATCGACGCTCTAAATATTAATTTCACAGCGATCATCTTGAAAACGGATAGCACAAACGAAGTATTTTGAATTAAATTGAATTTTGAGAAAATTGAACAAAAAATTGACAATTTGACTTAGCTTCACTTAACATTTTTTTTTTTCTAGATTTTGCTTGATATTTATATGGGTTGGATCTTATCTGAGGATCGAATCTCCCCCCAGAGTTCCATGTTCTTAGAGTTGTCGTTGGGGTCCGTGTCCTACTCAATCCATGTGCTTAAGGCAATCTTATGTTTAGGCAATCTCATATTGCAATCTCAGTTAACAAACTTATATTCATTCACACCTTGGATGCATACGTGTGTGCGTGTCTTACGAGAACAATGTAATTTACATTAGCTAAAAGTCGAGCATTTAATCTTTCTCAAAATCATTTCTATAAGCTTTTACTTTTACTACAATTATAATTTAAAATATCCCTTTTTCTTTTAAAACGAAATAACAAAAAAACAAAACTTGACAAATAATGATTATAATAAATTAATTCCTCAAAAAATAAAACTCCTTTAATTTTATTTCAATCAATCTGACAGGTACTCTTGCATATCTGCGATCTGCTTTAGACACGGCTGTTTCTCGTTTATTCTTAAACAAGATCGCTTTTTTTTTTAAAAAGTTTTGTACCTGTCATTGATTTCGTCATTAATATATATTTAACTTTCCTAGGTTCAAACCCTATGTAACGCTATTCCGTTACAATATATTCATATTATATGAGATATGTGTAATTTAAAAGCATATGTATATGAAAAACATAGGGTTTGCATGCAAACATAAAATTAGAGCTGTAGGAAGTAGTTGACAGTAAAGCAAAGCTTGGAATAAAAGACAGGTTAGTTGTTTGCTTTTTGATGAATGTTTTTATTTTTTTGTTTTACTATGTAATTAAATGTTGCTCGTCATTTACTACCCATTAGTTGGATAACCATCTGAGGAGACATTCCATAAAAAATTGTATGATTGCTTGGTTATCCTCAATTTTTGTTTACTGAGATTGTTATCTCGGTTATATTATAATGAAAATGTCAATATCTACATCATGAGGTTTTTGGATCTCAGTTATATTATAATGAAAATGTCAATATCTACATCATGAGGTTTTTGGAAATGTTTCACTATAAGGTAAAAGTGACAGATATACAGTAAAAAGTTTTGAAGTTAAAATTATGATTGTTGTAATAAAATATCCTTTAAGATTTAAATGTTAACTTGCATTGTGAATAATTTTGAGAAAATTACGAAAAAAATTATTCTGTTTTTAGAATTGCTTAGATGTTTACTAACTTCATTATTTTGTTTTGTTTAGGTTGGCAATAAATCTTACCTGAAAAACTCCTGTTTTACAACATCTCAAGCTATTTGCAGTTGCACCTATTGTCAGATACAGCATCATAAATGGTTCATATGTTTGTTGATTCTATTGGATTATTAAATTGTTAGTCATCAATTGAAGTTTAGTTACAGTGATTCAAATAAAGATGAGACCAATACCCTCATTGATTTTTTCAAGAAGTTTTGCCTTTCAAAAAAGCTTAAAGAACAATTTTTACATACATATTTTGTGATTTTCCAAAAGATATACAACTTAAATATAATGTATAGATGAATGATCATTTTAAATAAATATTTGGTTTAAAAAATTTAATTCCAAAATATGTTGCTGTGTGTGATCACTACAAATAAATGGCCCATTGTATAATATATATTATCTAGAATTGCATGATGTATTTTTTTCTTAAAGTTTAATTTAATAATTATATTGGACAAACGTAAAGTATAAATATACAGGTTATTACTTAAAGTTTAATTGTGGATCAGTACAATTGTGAATGACCTTTTCCAGCACAATTTTGATTTCAAGTAATTCCTTAATAATCTCATTATCCACAAAACTTTTGGGACATAGAAGGTGTTAAATTGTATTATATTTCTGCATTTTTTGTAAGAGTTCTAAAAATTAAAAATATATTTATCCTAATTTTAAATTTAGAAAGTTATTTAAAGTAAATGATAAATTTTCCATATGAATTTCATTTTTTTAATATTCTGATAGCATTCTTTTAATAATTCTTAAAAAAAACTGAGAGCCAACTCTTAGTTTGGAATGTAATAAACCACATTAAATGACTCATTGTTTTCTTGCAGTGACATCTTAAACAAATGTTAGGAGTTTTTTTTCTTTATTGTGATTGTGTTGCTTTTTTAAAACAAATTATGGAGAAATATTAATTTATATTTGGTGTCTGACAGATTTATAAATTGCAAAATGCAAAATTTTTGAGAATTTTTTTATTTATAAAAGAATTGATTCTAAAATGATTTAACATTGACAAACATTGTTTTACAAAGTTGCATTTAAAGATATTAATCTTGATAAGAAAATTTAATCATCATATGGTGAGTTTCTAATGGATTCATATTGAACAAAGTAATTCTAAAATATATCTTAAGATTATTTAGCTTAAAAACTTCTGGATTAATTTGTAGAAAAACTTGAAAGGATTCAAAGAAAGCACTTCTATTGAATGCCATTTTTATAATTTCAAGAAAAGATAATGTTTAATTGTACAAAGAGAAATATAAAAATGACCAGTTACTACACTATACATGTATATATAATTTCACTTGAGAAAATATGCTTTCTAGTTCATTATTTTAAAAACTTGAAATGAAGAGTGCCTTAAAACATCAAGTTGAACAGAAAAATAATATACTAATATATTTATGTGATTATCTCTTGTTAATTAGTATTAAAATTAGATAATAAATGTTATAGACAAGCAGATTTAAAATTTCATTTGAGTGATTTCATCTTAATTCAAACATGGAACAAATCACTTCCAAGTAAATGTTTTCTTCTACAGATCAACTGATTCTAGCTTATTTCAAAAGATTAATTTAAAATTATATGATAAATATTGCTCAGGGGAAAATAAATCTTTTCTGCCCAATTTTAATAATTATAAAATTTCTCTCAAAAGATAATTTAAAAATCTATGAACTTATATAGCAAAAATTCCAATTCATTGTAACTTATGTGGCTATAAGATTGTTGCAAAAGTTGATTAAAAATTCATAAAAGAAATCATGAAAATGAAAAACCATAAATGAACTTTATATATCTACATGACAGATGTAGAAAATATAAACATGAAATAAATCGTACGAGAGAAAAACTTTTAGGGAATTTTCTATGATGGTAAGATTATTATGACAACTTTTTTAATGAATCATGCAAGAATTTATACACAAAATAAGCATTTTAATTATAACTTCTGTGATAACAAGTCTTCTCAAAAATCTAGTTTAGTAATACATATCTTATTGGGAAAAAAAATCTTGCTTTTATAAAGTTAATTTACAATTCAACTGTTTGAAAATATTATACTGATAAAAAATCCTTTGATTATAATAATTTATATGATAACAATTCTTATCAGAAATATACTTCAAAAAGATATGAAATAATGCATACTAGGGAAAAAATCTTTGATTGTAGCTTTTGTGATTACAAAACTGCTGTGAAAGCTAGTGTAAAACTGCATGAAAGAACTCATACTGGAGAAAAACCTTTTAATTGTAATGTCTGTGATTACAAAACTTCACAAGAAGCTCATTTAAAACGTCATAATAGAACTCATACCGGAGAAAAACCCTTTAGTTGTAGCTTCTGCGATCACAAGGCTTCTCACAAATCTAATTTAAAAGTCCATGAAACAAAGCATACTGGAAAAAAATTATTTCATTGTACTTTCTGTGATTACAAAACTTCTTTTAAAGGATCGTTAATAAACCATGAAAGAACTCATACTGGGGAAAAACCATTTACTTGTACTTTCTGTCAGTATAAAACTAGTCAAAAGCCTAGTTTGAAACGCCATGAAAGAACTCATACTGGAGAAAAACCCTTTAATTGTTTTTTCTGTCATTATAAAACTTCTCAGAAATCTAATTTAAAATTGCATGAAACAACTCACCATGGGGAAAAGTCATTCAATTGTAACTTCTGTGATTACAAAACATCTAGAGAATCTCATTTAAAACAGCACGAAAGATCTCACACTGGAGAAAAACCTTTTAATTGTAGTTTCTGTGATTACAAGACTTCTCAGAAAGGTAATTTAAAATGGCATGAAAGTAATCATACTGGAGAAAAACCGTTTGATTGTAAGATATGCAAGTATAAAACTTCGCATAAAGCACATTTAAAAAGACATGAAAGAATTCATACTGGAGAAAAGCCTTTTCATTGTAATTTATGTGGTTATAAGACTTCTCAGAAAATTAATTTAAAATGGCATGAAAGAATTCATAGTAGTCAGAAACTTCAAGCTAACTTGACTCGTTTTAAAATTGCCCACAAATTTAGACTGATGGTACATGAAACAAATCTTAGAGGGAAAAAACCTTTTCACTATAATCTTAGTTACAATAAAACTGCTTCTCAAATTAATTTGTTACATCATAAAAATATTCATATAAAACATACTTCTTTCATACTGTCAAATTTCAATAATCAAAGAAAATCTACAAGTGACAACTGTGTTAAAACTACTATGTTTAGATGTAATTTATGTGATTATGAAAATGCAGAAAAAAGTGTTTTGGAAAGTCATGAAACTAATCATTTCACGGATAATGACACTATTGAAATTCTCATTCATTTGACTTGAACTTCTTTATAAAACTGATTAATAAAAATTTTATACATTGATATACTAGAATGATTATTATTATTAGAAAAAATATTTTTTTCATTATCAGAAAACATTTTTAACATTAATTAATACAATGCTAAAAAAAAATGAATCTGTCTAAAGGTATTTGTGAGTTTTGAAAAGCAATCATTTGATTAATGATATTTATAAGAATGAGGAATTTTTCATTGGAAAGCTAAAATAAAAATTAATATATAAGTAGTTGCATACAAAGTTTCTGTATATATATTTTTTATTTAGATTTTACTCTGTATATGTTATACGATGAAATGCAAGGTTTTTTTTTTACTTTGTCAATTGTTTGTCTTTTTTTTTTTTGTTTTCTTAATTGGTATCAAGATCCTTGATGAATGTTTGGCACCAAATTTTGTACATTTTTTTTATTTTCTGTCTGTGGTATCTTTGGAAGTCTTGATTTAATAAATGAAAATGTATTTCTTCACAGCAGGTTGTAATTTTGTATACTAATGTGGCAGTAAGTTTGCATATTTTTCATTTGATTACAACATATAATTTTAAATATATAAACCTCACTGTTAAGGTATATTACGTTTCTCTGCTTTTCCAATGATTTTTCATGTATCACAAATATAGATTGCAATTGTGTAATATGCTTACATTTAGTAATGATAAGAAAACTAAATTATTAATTGTACTGATTGAAAGTGATGTTTCAGTATTGTATAGTAATCCTGAATCTGTAAAATTTGGTTCCAAATAACATTGTGAGAATGCATTATGAACTAGAAATTAAAATTTTACTTTCGAATTTATTCTGTAATATTTTTTTGAATCATGTATAAATAAAGTCGTCATGAATATCACATATATGATGAACCACTATTTAGTATTTTATGTTGGGATAATATTTACTAAGGCATTAAACCTAAAGCCTCTGTGGTTGAAAATGCGAAGGTAGGGACCTCTACAGGTCTTAACCACAAGCTTATGCATTGGGATAACTATTCTGAAATATTTTAGTAATTGAAGGCATCTTGTCAAATAGTAAAAATGAAAAGATGCATTTTGAAATGCACCTGGTGAAAAAGGGAAGAGCATTGATGAATTTCTGTAATAAATGTATCAGCCATCATTTTGCTAATTGGTTTTTGGCTAGAAATTTTTCTTTGATTTATTTTTCTATTGGCTGTGTTGTTTTCTCTTTTTTGTTGTTGTTTTTTTTTTTGAGAGAATTCTTTGAAAATAAGAAAAATTATAACTATTCAATTTGTCAAACTTAATAAAATCTCACTTTTCTCTTGGTTTATTTAATTATTGATGAGAGTTTTTTATGATATAAAATCTTTGATTTAGTCTTCATTTTATTGGATGGCAGTAGACTGGTTATAAAAAGAATTTTGATCTTGTGAGAGTTTCTAGATTCATTGAAGACCCAGCTCAGGAACATATTATCTACTTATTCCTCATTTTAAAATATTTTTAGGAAGTCCTTTTTATTTTATCAAATGTTATCTTGTATTTCCATTAATGCACTTTTTTTGTATTTTATAGTAATGATTTAAATACCAGAAGGCATTACAGTTTATAATTTAACTTCAAAATGTTAATTATCATTGAATTAAAAAATTACCAGTGGCAAAATAGCAATGGTTCCATATTGTTAAAGGTGAAAACCAAATACTGATCAGGTTTTAATTTTATTTGCAATTGTTGATTTACTACTGATAACTGAAGCTGGAGGACAAAGAGAAGAAATGAAATGCTCTTAAAAATCTCATTAAGCTTTGCAACTCAGGTGATGATAAGTTAGTAAAATAATATTCTTAATATGAGAAAAAAATGGGAACAATTAGAATAAAGTTGAGGTTAATAAAATGTTTAGTTATTGTCCTGGTGTAATATCTACACAACTAAGCAAGTTTACATTTCCAATTTTTCCCCATAGTTATTTATAACATAAAATAATAATCCTTTTTATTCTCTTTTAAACTTGTTTTTTTTTTTAAGTAAATCCTTTTTATTGTTCTAGAGAAAGGTATGAAAATAGATTCTTTGATGCTTTTGAGGTCTTAAAGGAATTGAGCAGGATTAATTTCTAATGTCAACTTTATGCATTTCTGTTATGACAGCTTTTATTAATATTTTATGTGTTATTATCAACATGATAAATGAACGTGGAATGGCAGCTATTGCCTATGAGATTAAGATAAAGAAACATTTTGGTATTTCTTCTCAATTGCTTGGTAGTTTTTAACTGAAATATTAGTTGTGTTTTGAAGGCAGGATGAATGTATGTATGAATGATGATTTTTAATATGAATATTTATAATGATTACAAACAAAAATAAATTATGGTCCTTATTCCCAGGAGATTGTAAAGTTGCTAGACAAGGCAGAAGTATTAAGAATCCCCGGATTACAAGCCAGGGTTGTCATTTGATAATATTTTATTAAGATACTTATGAACGGCAAACCACTTTAAAGTGAAGGAAGATTGCATGAATTGGAAAAATTAACAGATATAAATTAAACGTTGTAAAATTAGAAGAAAAAGTAAAGATAGAATTGATTTTAAAAAGCAGACATATACTTTATTAGAAAAGCACAAATGGAATGAGATTCATTATAAATAAAAAGTAATATTATAGAGAGTGATAGTATATTTGAAGAATACCAAGAATAGTTATTTAAATTAATGGAGTTTTGTGAAACTGAAATAATTGAGATTTATGCCCCAACAAGTTCTTGTGATGAAAAAAATGAAGGATTTTTATATGAATGTATAAAATGCTTTTGTTCATACCAAGCAGATTTTAAAATTGTAATCGGAGAATTTAGTATTAGAATTGGTAAATGATTGAAAGAGGAATGTAAACTTTGGTCATTTTGACAGAAACAAGAAAAGACTCAGACTTGTGGAATTCACAAAAAAGAAAAATTATATATCATGATTTTTTCTTTGAGAAAAATGCTAAATGGACATGAAAATACAGCAGAATTGGATTATATTTTGACTAATACAAAATATATAATTCAGGATTGTAATATTATTCAAAATAGGAAGTGTTTGTCAATTAATGAGATGTAAAATATTTACAAAAGACACTACTGACAGTTAATATTCCTAATCTTCAGAAACACTTCAATGAATTTAAATTAGAGCTTGCATATTATTTTAAAGTATCGATAGATGGATGATGTTCAAACTTAACTGAGTTTAATAAAACGATAACTGATACTTAACTAAGAATTGCAATAAATATAACCCATACAAAAATGCAATTTAGAAAAAATTTTCAACTAAGACAAGACATTTATGAATAAAAGAAAAAATGAAAAATTTTAAAAATGATCCAAGAACTGAATATCTAGTGTTTTGTAAATTGATTCAAAATAGAATTAATGATATAAAATGACCATAATAATAAATGGACAATGTAAGTTATAGAAACTGAATAAGTCTTACATTTAAAATAACATCTTGGTATATGAAGAAAAGCTATTTCAGTAATAAGAAAAAAAGGTTGAACTATTATTGAAAAGAGGATTATCATAAAAGATATGGGATCAATTCTATAAAAAAGTTATAGTGATAACAAAATAAATTGACCATTACATTTATTATATCTTGAATTGTAAAGCATTTTAAATGAAGATATGCAATGAAGTCAGTGTTGGAGGAAAAATGATGTAATTAACTGATATTTTAAAAGATAATAGTGAAAAAATAGAAAAATTATAACCAAGGTTTTATACCAAATGTCTGAATGATAAATAAATAGCAGATAATTAGAAGAATGTAGTAGCAATATTGAAATTTAAGAAAGGTGTTAAATAAAATATTAGAAATACAGACATTAGTTTGGTACAAAATTGTTATCAAAATAATTACAATTCATTTGCAGTAAACATTGGGTTCTAACCGATTAAAAAAACAAATTGGATTTAAAAGTGATTGTAGCTCAATGAATCATATCCACGTGTTGAGAGAAATTATAGAATAAACCAATGAATTATGAAAATAAGCATTTCTATGGTAATTAAAGCTGTGAATCATCAAGATATTGTAATATTTTGAAGAATATTTATCAAAATGCAGCAGGACAAATTAAATTATTTTTGTTAAAGTGATATTGATAAGAATATACCACAATGATTTCATCTCCTTGAAACCTTTTACACCAGTTTTCTGAGAAATGGACTAAAATTGGAAATTAAGATAGTAATAATAAAATGAAGATTATGTAAGATTTCTATATTTTGAGATAATAATGCTTCAAAAATGTATCAAGAACTATTGAATAAAAATAAGACAATAGAATTAAAGGTAAATCCTATAAATTTTGGTCAGTGGATTATTCCAGAATAAAATAGATTAATAATGGTGAATTAGAAGAATTTAACAACTACAAATATCATAACCAGATTATTAATATGGATGGAAACTTGGGTGAAAATAATCATAAACTTGGATGGAATACTTTCAGTAGAAATAACTTAACGTTTTATAGAAATATGTCTACATTTTTGAAAAAGGTTTTTATAGATGTGTTTTTTTCAGTCTTTATGTGTTTGTTAGCAGTAATAAGAAATTGAAAATGAGATATACAGTTATACATGATCAGACAGTTATGATTGAAAGAACTAAGAGTCTGAAATGGAATATGAACTGGACATATTGAAAGAGATTACATGAATGAGTGGATGAAATAAGAAAACGTGTATGTATGAATATGGACAAGAGAAGTTACGATTTGAAATAATTGGATTAAATTTGGAGACCTTTATTCTGCAGTAGATTGATAATGGTTGAAAATGGTGTTGATAATGAAGCCATTTCATAAATTTATTTAACAAAAAAAAACTTTTCAATATTAATTCAAAATAAATAAATATAAAATATTTTATGGATAGAAAAAAAATATGTAAAATTGATCAGTCTTCTTTTTAATTGTTTCCTAGTTTACTCTAGTTATTTTCTTATCCTCATAGATCCATAACTTAAACTGAAAACAAAATTTAATCAATTCTTTCTTCAACATGAAAAACATCTTTTTTAAGAATGGGTTCTAGTTTATCAATATAAAGTTTTTCCCCCTGTTATTTTTTCAATATATTTTGTTTTACATTTTCAATCATTTATGTATGTAAAATGTTATTTTTGGAATATAAATATACAATTCTTACCATATGTATTTATATATTTACATCTTATTTTTAATTTATTTTTGATTGTGCCAATCTAATTATTTTCATATTATTATATCTCTAACAAGATATACAATTATATGTATATTATTGAAACTTACTTTTTCTTTATTATTAAATAAATTGCTTGTTATTTTTATATAATGAAATTATATATTTTTATTACAATTATTTTTTAACATATTTACTATGATTATTTTCTTATCCTGATAAGATTTTTATATTAAATATAAAATTTAATTATTTTTTTAATTGAACATTATTTCTATTACATTTTAATTTATCAATAAAAAAGTTGTTGTTTTTTAATACTTTCATATACTTTTTATGTTTTAATCATTTTGATCTTATTGTTATATTATTTATTTTTAAAATGTTAGGATATTACTGAATTTTTGTTATGTAAATGAATATGTCATGTTAATCATGCTTTTAATTTAGGTCCATATAATTTGTTTTCATATTACAATTATTCTTAATGTATAGTTGCCCATATTTTTTGTATAATTAATTTGATCTAATGTCACTTTTTATGTTTTTTACTTATGTATTTTTTTTTATTATCTATAAAATTCTTATAAATTGTTTTTGTAGTTTTATTATTGTTATTAATTTTATTTCATTTGTTTTATTAAAAACATATAACCTATGGTTTAAAACTTAATAGTTTTTGAATTTCAAATTAAAGGTTTATTAGTGTAAAAGGAGTCAAAGATGAATGACAGAAGCATAAATGCACTGGTTCAATCTCTGAATCTCAGGTCTGTTTTAATCAAAAGTGAAAGCCAGAAACTGGATGTGTGATGTGATGTGATGTACTATGACTTCTCCTTAAACGGAGTCAGGAATCTCTCAGCAACTATGCCCAAAGAAACCGGTTAGCCACTTTACCTTCCCCTTCCATTTCCCACCCTAAGCTTTTCCATAATCTGCTCCATCCCATTTCCATAACATAATCTTTGTCAACTCTATGGCCTTTTTATCTAAATCCCCCTTATCTTTTCCCAAACCCAGTATAAAAACCAATAACCCACTTTCTGTATAATCACTTGATCATATTTATGCTTTCATAACTTCATTATTTGTATCCTTTCTGCTTTTAAGCATTTATATTCAATCAACAAATGCCTAATATTTTCTATGCCTTCTTTACACAATTTTCAGACTAAATCATCCATATTTTTCCATTTACATGTATATTTTCTTGTTGCTAAAGATCCCATTTGAGCCTCAAACAATAAACTACTTTTCTTGCTATTATCATAAATTAATTCGCACCCAATGTTCCATTTACTTCTATATATATTTAAACTCTTTTTACTCTCCATACTAGTTCTCCAACTCCCTATTATTTATTAATGCATCTATTCTTTTATCCCATTCCTTACCACTGTAACACTCAACAATTCTAACACAATCATCCCGCCTTTTGTACAAGTATACTGATATAAATTCTTTATCTAAATCTTTTGCATACTGCATTATCTTCTCACCCATCTTGTTGCCTGCCCTTTACTCATAACCCAATTAAATACTATTTTGGCTATTCTTTTATTATCTATAAACTGCAACCTACCAAACATTTTCATTTTAATTTTTGCATCTCTCATATAAAAACTTGACTATTCCTATTCTCCTTGAATGGTCTCCTTTGCTGTCCACACCTCTGCATCTAATGCATGTCTTCCTACTTTCCTTTATACCTTTTTTAAGTAATCTAATATATCTTTACTAACACATAACACATCATTATCATATGTTAACCCTGCTACTGCAACTCCCTTCTGTACAATTCTAGCTACATCATATTTATTATATGAAAACACTGTTAATTTCTTTACCAAACCCTTTATTTTCTTTGCTTCATTTCTCTCGTCATCCAAGCAATTTTTATAATTATTTAAGATGATTCCCAAATACCTATATCTATCCACCACACTTAACTTTATATCCCCCAATAAAAAATTACATCTTCTGTTTCCCCAGTATTAACTATCATTATATTTGATTTTTCTTCACTAAATTTAATTTCCATCTCTTTACCCACCCTTGCACATGTCCTCAGCATAGCTTCCATATCTTCTCTTCTTTCTACACACAAAAAGATATCATATGCAAAAAAAAGACCCAACTATGTATATACTCCCTTGCCACCTATTAACGATATCTCTATCCCTCTTCCTAGTCTTTCTATTGCTTTCTCCATTTCACTCAAATACAACAAAAACAAAATAGGTGAACTAACGGGTCTGGGAATTAAAATGCATGGCCATCTGGTGGTAGTGACTGAAAATTTGAAGTTGATAATAGATAGCACTAAAGTACACAGAATAAATGCTCTTCTCAATGTAGTATGCTTTGAGATTAAATGAGAATGTGTTGGTATTACTGGAATACTATTAACATCAAAAGAAAATATTTATTGATGAAAAAGTTCAATAATATTTATATCATATTCTATGGTCTAATGCACTGAAGGCTGTACAATAAAAAAAGTAATCTAACAAACATATTTCTCACTAAATTAAAATGTATATCAAGAAATACATACAATGTACATTAGAATAGCAGATATCTTTGTATGTAAGATTTAAGTTATTAATTGAACTCACTTTTTGTTTATAAACAAATATATTAAATAACCACATTTCTACACATTCTTTTTAAAATTCTATAAATGAATATATAATAAAAGACGACCCCCAAGATGCATTTTGTGCTGAATCAAAATTCATCAGTTGGCTCAGGTCACCATCTCTCATATATCTCTATTATATGATTATTTATCAATAGTAAATTATTACATTTTGATTTACAAGTGTTAAACTCACCGCTTTAGATAAATATCACTATTCATTTACTAAACTAGATTGTCTCTAGCCCACAGGTATCAACTTTAAATCTCAATTAAAAAAGAATACTGTATAAGATATTATATGTTGGACTATTTCCATCATCTATGGTTGAATGTATAGAAAATTTTAAACTTTATTTAAACTTTCCAAATACACACAACTTGCTAGGAATAACACACAAATAGACAACACAGGTTAGTAATTACATAACGTTTTGAGTAGCATTATTCTCCACTCTTTTTCAGGTGTTGCTGGCCTATAAGCATAGTGACAATATTCGCTTAGAAGTTGAATGTGTACCTTTAGTTTCTTGAATATCAAATTTAAGGCAAACGCTCTAACCAACTGAGGTATTGTATATCTCGGTTTTTTAATTAAACACACACTTGTGAAGTTATTCACATCTCTTTCCTGTGGTATAATATATTAAATAATCATATTTCTGCACATTCTTTTTTAAAGTCATATAAATAAAGGTATAATAAAAGACAAATGGTCCCAGTAAATCAAAATCAATAAAAATATACTGTATTTATAATTTTTTAGTTATTCTACTGCAAGTATATAATAATTTTCTGAAAATCTGACTTATAAAACTGATTAATGCAAAAAGAAATTCCAAATGGAAAAAAATATCAAAAGTATTTGGTAGACATTGAACACACTTTTCCGAAAAGCCTAATTAGAGAACTGAAGAAAAATTTTAAAAAAGTAAAATAACTTTTACTTTTAAAAAATTATTTTAATTTTCATTAAGGCAGAAAAAAATGGAAATAAATATCAAAAAATAAAAAAATCCAAACAATAAAGTTGTAAAACAATTTTTGGAAAAAAATGCTTGAAAGGATAGGTATACCCAAGATATTTCAGTTGTCCTTTAGAAAAGATGAATTAGTTGGTTATCACTGGGGAAAAAATGAGCAAGATAGTGAAATTCCAAATGGAAAGTAGTAACACTGTTTTTCCAAAGATACTATAACAAATACGATTGGGTTGCCCTTGAATCCACAAGAGCAATATATATATATTTGAAAAGCTGAGTTGGTAAACGCATTAGTGCCATGAAAAAAAAATTAAGCAACTATTTTTGACTTTCAGAAGATTGTTTTAATTTTTTCTATGAGGCAAAAACAAAAAATAAAATAGATAAATCAATCTTCTGCAATTTTTTATATGTTTTTAAAACTTTTGTGTTTTAATTAAAATTGAATTGTATAATATATATAGCAATTAATTTTCTATATATTTTTAGATTTATATGTTTGATTTATATGATTTTTCTGTTTAAATGATTGTTTTGATAATAATTAAAGTTTAGGCCTCAAAGCCTGGAATGGATTGTTTTTAAATTCACGTATTTCAATATTAATTATATTAAGGGGATAAAACAAATGACTTGGAACTAGTTAATTCATTGTACTGATCTGCATTTACAGATGATTATGTAGCATGAACCAAATACTTTAATATTATTCTCATTATATGTGTTAGAAGTGCAATTTATGCTTAGGAGAAGGAAGTTATTGTGATCGCTTGATTACTATTTTGTTTGGTGTACAATTTATTAAATTGGAATATAGTTGTATTAGTAAAATAATGAAATACATCTATGTTAATAAGAATATATGACTTCACAAATATCACCAATAAATTTTTTTTTGCTAAAAAGTGTTTAAAGTATAGTAAAGTAAGTTTTGGTTCATTCCATATTAATAATGTAGTTAATTTAAATTAAACATTATAATATTTACATTTCTCTTTTGTAAATGCAATATCCATAACCATATTTTCTGTTAGATATGATTTTAAAAAAATCAAAAAATTAATAAAAAATCATAAGGTTTTTTTTACTTTACTGTATATACCTCTATATGCACTAGTGCAAACCATTATGCCTAGAGAATGAATAAAATAATGAGGACCTTTCTATTATTTTGGATATCATATAGCCCAGAAACAATATGTGCCAACATATGTTTTTCTAGCAATGTCAGAAACAGGACATTTGACAGCAAGCTGACATGAATAAAGAGGTCAAATGATTGATGCCCACTTACCTTGGTGCAGCAATATCCAAGACTGACACAGGTGTGAGAACAACAGTTTCAAAGATAATAACTGCATTTACTAAAACTGGAAGAACAAAAGCTGCTGGAATTATCAGTGATTAGACATCATTAATTAATACTGAACTGTAGAAGGAATGAAAAACAAAATTTCAATAGGAATAATTGGAATTGAACATTGCAATATTTTTCAAAAGTTATGATCATCTCATCAAATCCAGTAACTTCTGGTTTGAAAGCAGCAGAGTTAAGAGCATAATTGAAAGTAAGATCATGAAAAAGTTTATGTCTGACAAATACTAAAGAGAAACCCATTCTTCAGGCTACCTATTCTTTAGTATGTTGTGAAAATGTTTAATATGGCAGCTATATTATAATATTTAAATACAAGTATTTTGTTTATACTGAACATGTAATTTAGAAGGGATTTGAACTCAGACTTTCATATTCTCTACAGTTATCCATTCTATCTTGTACAACTGATACACATGACCACAAACATGTGGAAAAGATAAGTGATCTCCAATGTATGTATTTTGTGTTATCAGCACCCATCACTTGATCCAGATCATCATCTCCCTCACTCATATATAATCAGTATTTAGTTTATATTAAGATAGCTAATCTTTGAACATTAATGGGTAGGCCACAATACTCTCCAACCTCCAACTATTCAGCCATCCATATTGAAAAATCTGATGATCAATGGCTGAAGAGTGGAAAGGATTGGGGCCTGTCTATTAAAGTTTGAAGATTTGCTATCCTAATATAAACACGCTGATTATATAAATGTGTGGTAATGAGACCAACTGATGAGTGCTGGTTCAGCACAAAATACATATATTGGAGTTATTTTATCTTTTTTTCATGTATCAGTTGTGTAAGATGGAATGGATAGCTGTGGGGAGCTTGAGTCTGTGTTCAAATCTCTTTTAAATTACATTAAGTTCAGTGCAGACAGTATACTTGTATTTAATTATTACATATTTAGTCTGTATTCTGCCCATCCCTTTTCTGTGTGTTTAAATGGGCACATCAAGGTTCTATATGTAAGGGGTCAGAGTGACTTAAAGTCAACATGGGTTTGACAATAGTATTGGCATCAAGGATTTTGAGAATTCCATCAGATTTTCAATAATATGAATGACTGAAGAGTTGGGATGTGGAAAGGGCTGGAGACTGTCCATTAAAGTTTGAAGATTTGTTATCTTAATATGGTAAATACATATAAGGCTTTAACCTTAATAGTATGTGCCGTGAGTGCTTAATTTTACCATGAGAGGGACCTCTACAAATCTTAACACAAGATTACTACTTTATAAAGATAAGAATGGCCATCTTATCTTCAACCTACTTTCTAATTATATAGGCAAATATAAAGCATTTTGATTTGAGAGGGTAAAGCTAGTAAGTTCTTCACTAATTAAGTCCACTACCTTGTTTAGAGATCAGCATTCATGAAATCTTTCAATTCACAGTGAGTTAATATTTAGGTCTTATAATTATAAATATTTTGAATCAATTTAAAGTTGTAAACATTAATTCTTATTAAGTGCATGGTCAGCACATAAATATATATAAGGCTTTAACCTTAATACTATGCACCTTGAGTGCATAATTTCACCATGAGAGGGACCTCTACAAAGAATTTGCGAATGTTGATCTCTAAATGGGGTAGTGGACTTAATTAGTGAAGAATTTACTGGCTTCATACTCTCAAATGCTTTAGATTTGCCTAGATAATTAGAAATTAAGTTGAAGATAAGACTGTCACTCTTATCTTTATTAAATTGTAATCTTGTGTTAAGATTTGTAGATGTCCCTCTCATGGTAAAATTAAGCACTCAAGATGCATAGTATTAAGGTTAAAGCCTTATATGTATTTATGTGCTGACCATCTTTAAATTGATTCAAAATATTTCTAATTATAAGACCTAAATATTAACTCACTGTGAATCAAAAGATTCCACAAATGTTGATCTGGTAGTGGATTTAATTAGTGAAGAACTTCACACTCTCAAATCAAAATTCTTTAGATTTGCCTACATAATTAGAAAGTAGGTTGAAGATAAGATGGCCACTCTTATCTTTATTAAATTGTAATTTTGTGTTAAGATTTGTAGATGTCCCTCTCATGGTAAAATTAAGCACTCAATGTGAACAGTATTAAGGTTAAAGCCTTATAACTATTATAGTGTATTTTCTCAGCTATTTATCATTCTTCATGTTACATCACAGTTGCAGAATAATTGAAAAAATTGGGAGGCTAAGTTTATCCTATGTTACAGACATTGTTTTTGAACAATACTATTATCTTCTAAATGATAATGCATCCTTTCATACACCTCACACACAAATATTAGTTGAAAAATCACAAACATGAAATATTCACATTCCTGCATTGGCTATTCTTGAATAAGTTATGAATATCACTATCTACTATGATCATCTCTGAGAACTTGACCACTCTAAAACTTTTTTAATAAAATACTAGTGGCCTTTCATTATGCAAAAATACTAGTGGTCTTTTGTCATGCACAAATGTTTTTATGACATTGTACAATTCTGTTAAACAGCAAAACGATTGGTTAGTAGAATGAATGATTCGTTATACAGAGTCACAGAATGGTTAACACTTCTACTACTAATTTTTTATCTAGTCATTTTTAGAGTATTTGAAATATGGGTTTGCCAATATTTCTATGAGCCATGGTGACATATCACTAATAAAGAGCAGTAATCTTATAGAATCAAATTTCAATAATACATTTAAATAATAGAATTTAATTCTTTGTTATTAAGATGATTTTCATTTTACCTCTAAACTTATTTGGTTTTTTATCAAATAATTCTGTACTCTATGCTTCTATTTTATGATGGAGAAAAAAATTAATAAAAAAAATAGTTCAAAAATATCTGCAACTTCTTTTTATTAATAGATACTAATCTTCTACCTTTAGTAGCTTCTGTTATCCAAGATTGGATACATATTTTATAATCCAGCATAAGACCAGCCAAAAGGTGCAAATTGACTTAAGTGTTTTAGGAACCAGCAGATAATCATTAGGTAAAAAAGTGCAAGGGTATCAGTTATTAGAGGATTAACATCATGTACTGATACAACTGTAACATCAAATGGTATATCTTAAATAACTTGGGTGTTATTGTGGCTAATGCTTTCAAGAACTACTCATCTAACAAAAACTGCATGTATACATTATGGATAGCTTTAAAACAATCTTTGCACTAGATGGTCTACAAAAAATTTGGTTTACTTCACGGAAATGAAATGTTATTCATAACAAATATTATGCCGATCATATCTCATATTGTTAGAAAATTGGAAAAGTCAGTTACTTTTCAGTAGACATGGGGACCCTGGGACCAGTAATTTAATTCCTCAAATATCTTAGTATGAAATGCAAGTGCAGAAGTAGTAATGTAAATGAATGGTATCAATTATTATTTTGGAAAATTGATTAGCATCTATTGTAATAACCTGTTTGAAAACTTCTGAAATATTTTTTTTCAAAATTTATTGAAATTTTAGTCTTATTTTAACCCGTGTATCCCAAATCATCAATGCAAGTTTTTATTATTGCTTTGTTGCAGTGTATAATTCTTTTTCCTAAATGACTGTTTAAATACTGACAGGAAATATGGAAGGTTTAACTCCAGAGGGCAATAGCAGTGTTTGAAATATAACCTTATGATTTTGGGGGCATTCAGTAATGAGTGACTTTTTATATTTGATTTTTCTTTTGAAGTTAAAATGATCGGCTTGATGTGAAATGATTAACAATGAAGTAACATTTATTATCAGTAATTTGTTATATTACATTGCACCATGTTATACAGCAATGTAAAATTATTTGATTTATATTAGTGGAATTTATATATATATTTAAAGACAATTATGAAATTTTATTATCAAATGTACAATTATGTTGTACATGAACAAATTTGAAATGAGAAAAAAAAATGTTTTCAGTTAAGGCTATTTCTATTAATAATACAATATTTATCATTTAAATTTTTGGAATTCAAGATTGTGATATTGTCATCTTCAGGTAGGTTTAGACATTCAATTTCAAGTATTTCTTTTGTATATAGATATAGTACCTCCAAAGGTAGCATTGTAAAGTATAAATGTATTTACGCAAATATAAACCTATATTAGTCACATGATCCAGCAAGTTCGTCAAGATGTAGATGTCTTAGACTAGATTTGCAGAAAACATAAAAAGTACAATATTTCTGACCAGTGATAGTCATCTTGAAATTATTTTAGTCACCAGAAAGCTCTGTTGATAATTAAGATACTACATTCAAAATACTGCTACATTTAGTAATTTTTCACCTTTCTATGGTGGTTCTAATGTGTTTTAACTTGCAGCTTATTAAGAGTATATAATGTTATTGTTTTTTTAAAACTGATTTACTCCATTTCCATGAATGGAGTGGTTTCTTCAAGAGCAATATCGAAAATGGATTACTTTAGTAGTAAAAATATCTGCAGATTGGCTTTATATATATAACAATTGGAATTTACTACTTTAAACAGGTTTTTGCACATTAAGTTAGAAAAATAATATATGTGGTTGTTATTGGTTCATTAAAATTAGCTCATGCTATCATGGCATTATATTAGACAGCCATACCAAATTTCAAAGCTGAGAACATAAAAATATTGTGCTTTGTTTTATTCAATTTATTTTGGGGGAAAGGGGGATATATATCAAACAAAGAGACATCTAACTTGGGTTTATTTTCAAAATGTGTATTAAAAATTGCATTTTAAAGTAGATTTTCTGAGATACTCCTCAAAATTCTAATCCGAGGTTTGAACCTAGCTTTGTTATTGGGTGTCCAAGCTTTAAAATGACAGAAAATTTAAGATGATTTAAATCAGTTTTGTCTCTGCTAGAATTTCACATTCTGTATGTGTCCTTCACTTTTTTTACATGTATTATCCTTTTTCAGTTTATTGTCATGTCAATGCCCTCACTGATTTCACTTCCAAATTTTCTTATAGTATTGCTTCTACATGTCTTTGTTATTGTCAATCATGGGCAAGTATCATGACTTTTGTCCTTTTTCATGACTTGTTACTATGACCATGAATCAATTAAAATCTAAATAATGTCTTCTGCTTTTGTTTAGTGAAGAAGCAAGCCATTTGCTAAATTCACGTAATCAAATTAATCAAGTCTTTTTTGTTATAACTTTTAATCATATCATTAAAAGTCAGATGTTGGTCTGTTTGGCTTCAGTATTACTCTGAGTTTACAGAATGAAATTATTCAAATCAACACACTTGTCTTTTTCCCTTGTGATAAAGTGTTAAATAAAACAGGTTTGGTAATTAATTAGTGGTTAAATCATTCTCCCTCTTTCCAAGAATGTTTCCAAAAAAATTTTCTTTTATTTTGATATCAGATAACTATTGTCTTACTTTCCTCTAAATCTGTTTTAAATTTATTATTACGTTATCCTTTTTTTTTTTATTCAAGTCTTTAATTTCCTAAATTTCTGCTCTGATCTTGGTGGAAATGCAGTTAATGTTCTGATATGTGTGTCCATGAATTTGCTTCTCTAATTTACCAACTTTATAAATCATAGCATTTGCTAAATTGCTTATATTTATCTCTCATTACCAAAATCAGTTCTCAAACTCTGTTTTTCACTTCATCACCAGATTTCTTCTCACTCATGGACTTTTCTTTTGGTTTTTAAAGGGATTTTAACAAATATATAAGTAAGACTTTGGTAGAATATTTGGCAAATAATTAAATTTGTTTTTTGTGATTTGCTCCTGTAGAACAACATATGATCCAATTGTTTATAGCATTTTGTAGCTGGATAAAAAGTAATATAATTCATTATTAAACACATGCATCTACTTTCTGCTAATCTAAATTTTAATAAAAATTATTGTAAACATGTAAACAGTTAATGGGTTTTTAATTGTGAGTACAGATATAATTTAGAAACTTTAAAACTCTGTAAAATTATATATATATATATATATATATATATCTTATTATTACATAGATAAGGGCACAATATATATATATATACTTGAAGAATACTGTTGACTTTATCTTTCAGTTTTCTGTGTATTGATTAATGTAAGTGGTTATTTTAATTGTTATTACAAAAGTCAAGTTGTTAAAAATAATATTTTATCTATTTTTCAGAATCTGTATTATATGAAAATGTTTTGCTCAGAAAATCTGTGCCATTGATTAATATTGTAGAATGTTGTATGTAATTATGTTTTGATTAGCTCTATCTAAAGGAAGGCCTGATTCAATAGCAGATGGTCTTACAATGAGAAAGTATATACCCAAGCATAAAGATTAATTTATCTGTTGAAGCAATACTTCCACACATCATTCCCTCCTAAACATCTTTCATTAAACCTGTAGAACTACTCATAATAAACAAGGGAATTATAAGACAAAGTGATTTTCTTTTACCTTCTTTGCCCATAATAATCTCCATAACATGCTTAATGAACTAACTGAATCTCAAAAAATGAAAATCCATTTACTATTTTCTCTCACAATTGTCACCTAGTGATTTTCCATTGACTTGGAAGAATGTGCTGCCTTAGCACTACCTAGTGGGATGTTGACTTATTTAATGGTGGTCAACACTCACCATTATACATCCACCATCATAGGAATTATGGCATTAAACACTCAACTGTCTCCTTCATGACTTCCTGATAGTGAATGTTGTCCCATTGTTAGTAACAGATTATTTACAGTACTTTGCTTATTCAAGCTAACCTTTAGATCTGAAGGCCATCCCCCTATCTGCAACCTAGGAATACTCTGGGTGACATGGGACCTATGCCCTGCTATCCAATTCAGAAGTTATCCATTAGTAGTCATTAAATGATTGAGTTAGTCTTAGCTAAATAATAAAACTGTCAAGAAGCAGCTGTTTGGCTAACATAGCAATAGTAATACTTTTTACACCAGTTACTCTATGGAAAGATTCTGGAGGTTTGCTTTGCTATCAGCAACATAAAGCTGCCCAATTTTTGTAACAATATATATACAGTAATTCCTACATGTACCTTAATTAGTTCCAAACCTTTATCTAGACACCAAAATGAATGATAGTCATGAAAGCTAAGTTTTAATACAGATACCTAAATAATGCAGATAAGTTTTAAGATATATATTATACAGTATGTATATAGTTATATATAATTCCAAAATTACCTGCATTACAACATAAGCAAAATTAAGCTACAAAAAGAAAAAAAATACATTTTAAAAATAAAGTACATTCATGCCAAGTTAATTTAAAAATTATATTGTATGGAGAGTTTTGCCTGTTTTAATAACAGTTTCAAGCAAGCATAAATGGTGATCATGAGATGTTTGGTGGTTTAAAAAAATCAACAATGAAAATAAGTTATTTTGATCCTTCGAATCTATTGTCTTCCATGAAAAATATTGAGAAAAAATGCCAATACCTAAATAATATCAAATTCATAAATATTTGTCTTTTATTATATCTTTATTTATATGAATTTAAAAAGAATGGGGAAGTATGGAGATGTTTATTATATCTATATAGATATTACATATGGGACAGAGAAAGATAAATAACTCCGTGTGTAAAATTTAAAAATCAGATATATTAATCTTTAACTAAGGTTTAAAGTTTATATCTGTGTTAGAGATAATCTCTAGTTTCGAAAATGATTAATAATAATCATTAGTGTATTTATCTGAAATGGATGGTGTCAAAGTTGTGAGTGGGGAGAATTTGACAATGGTAAATGAAAATGTAACAAATATTATTAACAGTAATCATTTTCTATGACATTTTGCAATGAGTGCAAAGAACTGTATTATAAAATAAATTAAAATTTTGTTTTTTTATTAATTTTTTTTTTTTTAAATGCAATTAATTGAAATTACATTTATAAAAGCCATACATCTGGGGAAAGATTTAAAGCGCAAACAGGCAACAATTAAACAAGATAAGACTTCCACTTGTCTTATCTCAAATTACATTTCTCCAGTTTTCATTAAAATCATACAATATCATATAAATAGGAATTCATTTTTCATATATACATTTATATTTTTAATTTTGTATTTTATTTTTTCCTGAATAATTGGTTTGACTAGTCTGGATTGTAGTTCCATGTAACTTGTGGTGATTTGTGGAACCATTTAATTTATTGTAGAAGACCCTAATGTTAATATTGATATATCTTAACCTATATATTTTTATACAAAGAAGGTAATATTTCAAAATAAATAATCCAGTTAAACAGTGACAAATTGAAACCTGGAATTATCACTTGTGTAAAAAAGGTACACTTAATAGAAGAGCAATGCAGATACTTCAAACCAGTCAAAGAAGTATGGAGAGATGCATGTTGGGAATAACAAGAAGAGATTGAAAATGCAATATATAGGTAAGAGAACAAACAGGTGTTACTGATCTCATTGAAAAAATCAAAAGACTGAAGTGGAATTGGGCTGGACATATTGCTAGAAGAGATAATAATAGATGGATAATTGAAATCATAAACGGGATTCCAAGAGATTGTAAAAGACCTAGAAAGAGACCACATGTGAGATGGATGGATGAAATAAGAACGTGTGCAGGGGTGATGTGGAGAAAAGCTAAAGATCGAAGAAGATGGATTGAACTTGGAGAGCCCTTCATTCTGCAGTGGATTGATAATGGTTGATGATAATGAAAAAAGATAAATCATATTTGTTTTTGCCTAGACTTCTTTGAAAATTCAAAAGAATTATTCATCATTTCAAGTGAATTATATGAAAATCTTAATGATTATCAAAAAGGTTCACTCCACAATTTCTAAAACATTTGTCTATACATAAGCACTTACACACATCTTGACTTACCTCGGAGTAGAATATTCTTTAATGAAAACCTAAAATATACATTATTTTCTATACTAGTCATATAAAGCTGTAGTGGAATTTTCTTCTGTATGAATTAGTTCATATACTTTTAATTAATATACTGTAAAGTTTTATAATTGTAGTAGATGCATAAGAAACGTTTTTCTCGTGTATACGGTATTATATTTTTTTAATTACATTTTACAATATGCTTGTAATTATGTAAATGATAGTAGAAAAAATTCATTTTCTATTACATCTTTATAGTTTATCAATATTTTTTCTTTACTACCTCATCTCCTTAAGTCCTGCAGATCATGTGCCTCTCATACCATTGGTCATTTCCCTATATGGTTGTGATAGTGAGATTGTGTCTTTATGAAATATTTACAAATCATTAATGCAGACAAAACTATTCACATTGCTGGAAAGCAATGATAAAGATAAGCTTACTTATTTTTATTCAAGGTATTATAATCATTAATGAATCAGGTTGGAACAAAATTTGTCATAAGAAATTTCAGTTTAGCAAACAATATGTTTGAGCATCTGTATTTAGAAATTCTCTTGCTTACCACAAAACTGAAGCTCAGAAAAATGATTTAAAAATTATCTCTTGCAAAGTCTAGCTTGTTTTGGTTGGTGCCTAAATCATTAAAGTGATGCAAATAATCACATTGTTAGGAGTAATGCTGAAACAGGACAGTCATAATACTAAATGTAAATATTATAAATCAAACAGAACAGAGATAGAAGATTTTTATGAATAAAAATAAATTAAGGTAACATGACTGAATGATGATGACTTTTTGTAAAACCTACTTTACTATCTTCTATTTGTGGCATTCTTTGAAGTGTCATTGAAACCCCTATGGCAGGGATGGGCAAATAGTGGCCTGAGGGCCACATGCATCTTACTAAGAGTTTTTATGTGGCCCACCAAAACAATCAGAAAAATCCGCCTTCAACTGAGATTTCCTTTCCATGCAGGACCGAAGATTCATCTCATATTTTCCACTACGATGGCCACATCAATACACTGCACAGTGTAGATACGATGTGCAGTGCTTTTCCAGTTAATCTGATTAATTTCAATTTTGTCTTTGCATTAGCAAATATATACATTTCCAACTTTAGTGAAACCACGAACTCTCCGGAAAAATGTAAAATCGGTGATGAATGTCGTGTGTTTAATGAAAAATGGACAAACAAATATTTATTTGGTAATACAGGGAATAAAAAAGTGTGTATATTGTGTCATGAAAAAAAGGTGTGGCCCTCCATTAATCTTCGCTTCCACAAAGTGGCCCCTGATGCGGCCCTCTGCCAACCTCTGTGGCCCACGAGCCAAAACAATTGCTCACCCCTGCCCTATGGTATTCAAACTTAGCTTGCACACAGTTCCTGTGTTCAATTCATAATTGCATTTGCTTCAACATTAGAAATAAAAAATTTTTTATTAGGTAACAAATATTGCATTGGTACAATTGAAAAATCATCTTGGAAATTTTTAATGCATTTTTTGACAAAAGTTATTGGAAATATAATTTTGATGCTATAAACATAAATATTCTGCTGTTTTGAATTTTTGCACAACAAACTTGACAATCATAAACATTTTCTCAAAAAGTCCTATGAAGAATATAGATGTAACAGGCTCAGTATGATCACAGATCATAAATTTTCATTAGAGCTAGAAGTCAAACTATTAAATAAGTTCATATTATAGGTGAACCTATAAGTGCAGATTGTTAGTCAAATGAGACAGTATGTTTCATTATATTCAAGATTGAAAATACATGAAAAGTTTAAATGACACAAGACTGTTGGACAGATCATAGAATATTTCACTTTACAATTAAAATGATAATTACATTAAAAAACTAGGTGTTATTCCAATTATAATTGCATAAAAAAACTTAAATGTTCACCCTTTAGTAATATGGACATTTAGGATTGTCATATTACTGAGACTAGAATTCCTTTAAAAAATGTGTTATCGATACAAGTAAATCTATTCTTGAATTCATTGCAAAGAATTACTATTGATTCTCTAATAATAATCGGTGTATCTGTAGAATAGAATTCTTATTTTCCAAAGACTAGCTATTGTTTCTAAAATAAATATTTTGTCTCTTTTCTCTTCTCACTTAAGTTATTGTAGGAATGATCGTCACCAACGTCTTATGAAATCAGATATCTGATATTGTCCATTTTTTAAGTACCCTATACTGCATTTTTCATTTCAATTTCCTTTTTTTTTAAACTAAAGTCATTGAGAATTAAAAAAGCAATAATAAGGACAGGCATAGTAGATTAGCAGTCTAATTTTCATCTGTGCTCGACAATACAATCACAGTTGATTTTGAACTGTATTTCAATGAAACTAAGTTTTAATTAGCCAAAGATTTATGCTTAGGTATTCCTATTTAGCAACATCCCTGCTGACCATGGAAATGGAATGACTGACAAAATATGATTCCAAAAATCGCATGTCTCACCAAGTCTGGCTAAGTTGCCATGATTGGCAGATTATTAACTTCAGCCATAGAAATGATAAGAATAATATGATAACATCAGCAATAGTTTTAAAGCAAGGGTTCATGGTAGTACTAAAGGTATTATAAATTTATTTTTTTTCTAAATGCGAACTGTGTGAACATTACTTGATATTAGCTCTTAAAGAGAAAGAATAGAGGACTGCATCTGTGGCTAAAAGACTATCAAGACTTAATATAGCTGTTCTTAGTGAAACTCATCTACCAGAGGAAGAAAATTTAATAGAAAAAAGATGGATGCTAGTTTTTTGCAGACGTGTGAAAGAAGGCATGACATTGGATTTGCTGTAAAGGTTTATTTAGTATATTGTTAGAATTCCTCATTATGCCAAGAAATGAATAACAGTCTTCAGAAATGCTGAGCGCAATGGAACTAATGCCCATTTTATTAGTTTCTATGTTCCAAACATAGGATAAGAGAAATCAAAGAACGAGCGTTTTTAATATCATTAAAGGTCAAATTTTTCTTATATGAGATTTTAATATCTTGACTTTAATAAAAAAATTTATTGGAAATAATAGTATTTGGTGCTATAAACTCAAATGGTTTTTCTTGAATTTACAGACACCATGTAGATTGACTATCACAAACTCTGTTTAGGCAGAAAAAACTTCTAAAAGGAAAGTAGATGCTTCAACAAGAGAAGTCTATGTTATATAAATACTTACAAATGCAGATTGTTGGATTGCTTATACATTATTTTGAATGAAAATTAACATGATAATTGTATTAAAGTATATATAATATTTTAATCATAAATACAAGAAAACTGACATTCACACTGTAGAAGATTCTACTGCAAAGACTGAATTCCAGCAATTGTCATATTACTGAAGCATGGAATTCCTTTAGTAAGTGTATTATGGAAACAAATAAACCTATTCTTGGGTTCACTAAAACTTTTAAATATGGCTGGGCATCTGACAATGATAATATTGGTGATTTCATTAAAAGAAAACATGGGGCATTTTCTGTTTTGGGAAAATAATAAGATTATATGTGGAACTTTCATAATAAATTTAAAAAGAAGAATTTCAACCATTAAAAGAAGGTTTAAAATGATTGGCAGATTAAAACTGTAAAGGCATTCATGGATCATGATCACTCCAGCTCTATTTTATATGCATAGACAGCAGTATGCAGAACTGAGAAATGGTCTCACAATCTTATTAAATTCAGCAATGGCATTCTCTTATATCATGACAACATGAAAGGATTTTTTGTGATATTTTGAACAGGAGGAAGGAGTATTTTATCTGTTGAATAATGATGGATTTGAGATGATGACATTTAATGATATATATTTTATTTATTAAATGGGATATTATTGGACTTTGTGAAGTTAGAAGAAAAGGTGAAGAGACAATTGATTTAAAAAGTGGACATATATTCTATTATAAAGGCACAAATATTGGAAATACAAGTGGAGTAGGATTCATTATAAACAAAAAGTGGAAGAACAACATTGTGGAGATTGGTGGTGTATCTGACAGAGTGGCAAGATTAGTTATACAACTTAATAGCAGATACCAAATGCAGATAATTCAGGTTTATGCCCCAACAAGTTCTCATAGTGATGAAGTAGTAGATTTTTATATGGATGTACAAAAGGCTTTTGATCAGAGTAAACAACATTTTAAAATTGTTATGGAAGACTTTAATGCTAGAATTGGTAAACAAATGAAAGATGAAAGTGCTGTAGGTAATTTTGGTTATGGTAATAGAAATGAGAGAGGACATAGACTTGTGGAGTTTGCAGAAAAAGAAAAACTTGATATTATGAATTCTTTTTTTGAGAAAAAGGTTAAAAGAAAATGGACATGGAAGCATCCAAATGAAGGTACAGCAGAATTGGATTATATTTTGACTAACAGGAAATACATATTTAAAGATTGTAATGTTCTTAATAAATTTAACACAGGAAGTGATCATCGATTAGTAAGGTGCAAGATACGTGTTAATGTAAAACTAGAAAGACAAAAATTGTTAAGAAAAACAATATTTACAGTTGATATTCCTAATCTTCAGAAACATTCTAATGAATTTAAATTAAAACTTACAAATCGATTTCAAGTATTAGTAGATTTTGAACATGATTCAGATTTGAATGAAATTAATATGAAAATAACTGATACACTTTTAGAAACTGCAACAAAGATAGCTGGTAGAAAAAAACAGCAATTGACCAATAAAATTTCTACT
This sequence comes from Epiperipatus broadwayi, assembly GCA_028023455.1. Classification (NCBI taxonomy): domain Eukaryota; kingdom Metazoa; phylum Onychophora; class Udeonychophora; order Euonychophora; family Peripatidae; genus Epiperipatus; species Epiperipatus broadwayi. Next base: position 62,343 of record JAQFVV010012500.1, read on the forward strand.
GAGACTAGAGAATTTATGGAGAAAAGAAGGAATATGAAGATATACAAAAATGATGCATTAAAAAGAATTGAATATCTTGAATTTTGTAAAATGGTGCAGAAGAGTTAAAAATGATATAAGAAAGTATAACTGTGAACTAGCAAGAAAAGCTGTAGAAGAAAATAAAAGTCTTAAGAATGTAAAACAACATTTTGGTATTGGTAGGAAATTTATATCTGCAATAAGAAAAAAAGATGGAATTATTACTAAAAAGAGAGATGACATCATGAAATTGGTAGAAAATTTTTATAAAGAATTATATAGTAATAAAGAACAAGTACCACCTATATCTATTACATCTTCCAAATTGCCCAGAATTTTAAATGAAGAAGTGAGAAATGCAATTAAATGTATGAAGAAAGGAAAGGCTCCAGGAAATGATGGAATTATAATTGATATATTAAAAGAAGCAGGTGAAGAAACAGAAAATTTTTTAGCAAAGTTATATACCAAATGTCTAAATGATAAAGATGTACCGGAAGATTGGAAGAATGCAGTAATAATATTAATATTTAAAAAGGTGATAAAGAAGATATTAGAAATTACAGACCTATCAGCCTTTTATCAGTTTTATATAAAAATTTTACCAAGATAATAAATTTGAAGAATGTTTTATAAAAAATAAAAAGATCAAGATATCTTCCATTTTACCAGTAAAGTTACATTTGTTGATCTTAAAACAGGCAAAACTCATTATACGTATTATTCACACACAGCAAACTAGAGTAATCAATGGATGCCAAAAGGCTTGTGCATAAAATCCCCATCTAGTGCCTACTCATCCAATATCCCCAGACTAGTTTCTGGCTTGTGGCCTTCATCAGTGAGGAGCCTTGGATTTGAGAGCACTGCACCTAGATTTTAGGATCTAATGCAACCCTCCAGCAGTCACCTTTTATCACCATTTAACTACAAAACTATGAGTCTTAAACTGAAAACATCTTAATGTTTCCAATCCAAGCCCATTCGCTTATATAGTCATATGGGTCTGAACTCAGTTCAGTACTCATACATTTTAGTGTCTTTGGTTCTTTAATAACCATAGTCACCACTATCCTATTAGGCAGGATTGGTTTTAAGCCAATAAACATCACATGTCCACCACTTCTTACGCTTGTGTGCAACTGTTGTTAAAGAACCAAAGCCACCAAAATGTATGGGTACTGAACTGAGTTCAGACCCATATGACTATATAAGCTAATGGGCTAGAATTGAAAACATTAAGATGTTTTCAGTTTAAGATGCATAGTTTTGTAGTTAAGGGGAGATAAAAGGTGGCTGCTGGAGGGTTGCATTAGATCCTAAGATCTAGGTGCAATGCTCTCAGATCCAAGGCTCCTCACTGACGAAGGCCACAAGCCAGAAACTAGTCTGGGGATATTGGATGAGTAGGCACTAGATGAGGATTTTATGCACAAGCTTTCTGCTATCCACTGATTACTCTTGCTTGCTGTGTGTGGCAATACATATAGTGAGTTTTGCCTGTTTTAACAAGTTATACACAAGCCTAAGAAGTGGTGGTCATGTGATGTTTATTTGTTGATCTTTTGACAAAGCATTAGAATATTAAAATGATCAGATATAGTTACAAATAGAATATAAATCTCTAATATTCAATTTTTGTTTGCAGTTTTCACAAAGCTTTTTTTCTATTTAATACTATAAAATAATTATGAGAGTAAATATTTTAAAAAGACAGAACTATACAATTATCCATATCAAGATTATATTTATGAATTCCATCTTACACTTGAACTTGTCATGCAGCTGATTCTCTTTCTTATTCATTATTATATTTGTTGCTGCTGGACATATTGAAATAATAGCAGACATTTTCAATTTTATAATTGTCTTTCAATAAAAATGATTTCATCAAAAATAATTAAAACCAAAAAAAAATTCTCTAGAAAAACTTCAATTTCTACTTAAATATAAATCACTAAAAATAATGGGTCAGGATGATAAATGAGAACATTTAATCACCTTCTATTAACAGAGTGTGAATGTAAGTCAGTCATTTAATTACATAATTCAATAGATAACACCAAAAAATGTTATAAAATAACAAATATTGTATTATTTGTACAAAAAAGCTTTTTTTAGGAACATTTTATTGCATGTCTCGGTGTAATATATATTGTAAACATAAAATGGCTTCTCAAGATCAAAAGTTTCTGAGTGTATGTTTTGATATTCTTATCCAAAATTTTCAAACTATTGTAAAGAACAGCATATATATATAACTATTGCTTTTTTGTTTCTTATCTATTGTTTGTTATATCAGATTACATATATCCTTACAGCAATGGTAAAAAATAACATATGGAAAAGCTAAAAATATATTTTTCTTTTCCATTTGTACTTTTGAAAATAATATTTTTTTTTTTTTACTATTTCTATTTTTTATTCATTCATTTATTTATACAGGTTAAATACACATCAAAGTATATTTGCACAAATGCAAATGTCATTCTTCTTCTACTAGGCTCTAGCTACACTTTTACAGAGGCTGATAGAAATGGAAAATTTCTGGATCTAGAAAAATTTGCATCCCTCCAGAAAAGCATAGCAGGAATTATTAAATACTAGTCAAATATTACTTTCAATGCAGATCTAATCAAATTATTAGACTCACAAAAAAGTTAGGCTATCACTGTGCAAATAATTCCATTGCAGATTAGTGGCCTCTTTAACAGATTCTACAAGCAATTTACTACCAGGGTATTTTAAAATTGTTCTTGTCTCTAGCTAAAAGAAAAACCCCCAATATGTTCTTGTAACTTCAAAAATTGATATTTGATTGGATCTGAATCTAAGATCATGATAAAATAAAGCAGATGTGCTAACGATTGTATCCTGAAGCCCTTCAATTAATTCACAAAGCGAAAGCACTGCAAATTATTGAGAATGTACATTCCATATTACTAAAAATAAGCACTTCAAGACCATTCACAGATGTACAAAAATTTGTGAAGTCACAACATTTACATAAAACCAAGTAGAAAGAAAGGAACTATCCAAATCAATTTTCATTTCTCTATAGATTTCATTTTGTAATAATAAATAAAAAATGTATGCTTAATCAAACATAGCAAAACCTTATGTCATATATCTAAGACAAATTGAGTTGGAGTAATGTATTATTGTAAAGAAAACAATTAATTTTGAGAAAACTAATAATAAAAAAAAGTCTATTCGAAAAAATACTGCATTAAAATTTTTCATCGGTATAATTTAAGAAGATTGCATATAAATGGCTCCAGATCTTGTAATACAGTCAACTGGATTGAATCTGTCAAGACTTGCAAATGCTCCGGACACAATCTCTGAACTGCAGTTAATAACTATCTAATTATTGTAAAAAACTATTACACATGCTACATAATAACTTACAAAAAAGTATTAATTTAAACAAAATTCTAGCACATTTGTTTCACTGTGTGTTAAATATTTTTAACTAAATAAAGTTAATTATCATAATTGATTTTAGAAATAAACATTGTAATAGCATTGAACTGTGGTGAATATTTTAAGGTCATTGATTAATCAAATTTTATATATTTATTTAAAATAAAATGTAAGAATACTTGCATTTTATTACGCAAAGTAAAGAATTTAAAATGTCACTTCTTTGAATGGTTTAAACTGTGATAATAAACATTAATGGATGAAATCAATTTTTAGCTGAGGGAGTGGAAGAAAAGAATATGAAAGAATTGACATTTTCTATTTTGCTTTTTGGTATTTTCTCTAAGCAAATGACTGTAAGATGGAATTAGGAAATGATGAAAAATAGTAAATATTAAAAGACAAAATACTTTATGATATTACAAGGAAGTGAGTATAAATACATTCTTATGTTATCTCAATTATGAAAGGAGAAATACAATTGGTACAACTTGAAGGAAATACAAGAGTACAGTACTATTTAAAATTCATCAAAATGCTAATGCTAAAAAAGCTGATTAAAACTTAGATTCCATTAACTTTTTTTAACTATATTTTTATTTTGTTTTAACTTTAAAATTGTTTTATGATAATAAAAAAAAAAAAATTCCAATAATAAAGAATTTTATTACATTTAAATGTTACAAATTTTTAAGAATCAGATTTATGAAAATGTTCAAGTCAATTGAATGAGAATGTCAACAGTCTCATTACCAGTGAAATGATTAGTTTCATGACTTACCAAAACACCTTTCTCTGTATTTTCATAATCACACAAAGCACATTTAAATACATTAGTTTTAACATACTCTTCCCTCCGGTGCCCTCTTTGTTTATTAAAATTTAACAGTAGAGAAAAAGTATTTTTCATATGAATATAATTTTTCTGATATGCCAATTTATTATGAGATGTGGCTTTAAAATTACAGAGATTGTATTGAAAAGACTTTTGTCCTGGATGATTATTTTCATGATGTTTTTTTAAATTACTTTTAAGAGAATTCTTATAATCACAAAAGCTAGAATAAAAGTGTTTTTCTCCAATATGAGTCTCGTCATGTACATGTAATTGCTTTTTGTGCAAAGTTTTGTAATTATAATAAATACAATTAAAGGGCTTTTCTCTGATTTGTGTTTTTATATGTTCTTTTAATTTAATTTCTCTTAAAGTTTTATCATCACTACATTTAGTATGAGTATTTTCATGAACTTCCAAGAAAGCTTTGTTATAAGTTTTGTAATCACAGAAGGTGCAATTTAACAGTTTTGCTTTGGAATGAGTTCTGACATGCAATTTCATAAGAGATTCTTGATAAGTTTTGTGATCACAGAAGATGCAATGAAAAAGTTTTTCTTTTATATGAGTTCTTTCATGCAGTTTCATAGAACATTTAAGAGCTGTTTTGTGATCACAGAATTTACACAGAAAAGGTTTTTCTCTAGTATGAGTTCGTTCATGAACTTTTAATCTATCTTTTACAGGAGACTTGTAATCACAGAAGCTACAATTATAAGGCTTTTCTCCAGTATGAATTCTTTCATGCACTTTCAAATGATGCTTGTGCAAGGTTTTATGATCACAAAAGCTACACTCAAATGGCTTTTCTCCAACATGACTTTTTTCATGCCGTTTTAAACTGTATTTATGAGCAGTTCTGTAATCGCAGAAGCTACAATTAAAGGGTTTTTCTCCAGTGTGAATTTTTTCATGTGTTTTAAGATGATCTTTTTTCAAGGTTTTATAATTGCAGATAATACAAGTAAAAAGCTTTTCTGTAGTTTGATTTCTTCTACGCATTTTAAGGCTGAAAGACTTTTCTTCAGGGCGAGTTATTCCTTGTAATGTTAAATTGCTCTCAAATGGTGTTTTTTTTGTAGGCATTGTTTTATGCTCATTTACAATAGCTTTCTGAGCAGTAGTATAATTAAAATATGCTGAAAACATTTTTCTCATGTAAAAGTTTTATGGTGTTTTAAACTAAATTTTTGAATACTCTCGTAATCCACTAAAGCTACAAGGAGAGGCTTTTTTTTTCAGTACAAGTTCTTTCATGCACTTTTTAAATAATTTTATAACAAATTTTGCAGTCACACATTGCAATTTTATTTACTCCAATAAAAGTTGTATGCATTTTTAAAATGTTTTTCATAGTTTTATAATCACAGAAGAAAGAATTAAATTTTTTCCCAGTTTGAGTCATTTCATGCTCTTTAAACTTAAATATGATAAAAGTCATAGTTACAGAAACAATAATTGAAATAATTATCTCGTTATTTTTTGCAGTTTTCAATATGTTGTTCTATTAGTCTTAGAATTACGAAATTGCCCCCAAAATTTTTTTCCCCCACTATATGAATTCTTTCAGATTTTTTAAAATAATTTTATAACCTGTTTGAAATAATTAAGGTTAAATTGAAACATTTTTATTTAGTATGATTTATTAATTTTTTAAATTTTCTGTAATAACTGTCATTAAATTTCACAAAATGCATTTAAAATATTTTTCCAAGATTTCTTTTATAAACTTTATAAGCCTTCTTTGTAATTAGTGAAGTTTTAGTTTATTTTATATGTACTTATAAATTATCTTTGTCAAAAGACTGGTAATTTTATTATTGTCAGTGACCATGTATCACCTGAATGATTTGGATTACCTTGAAATCATTCACAGAAACTTTAATAGTTCTGGTTTTGGGCAAACTATCATTTATGATTTAATATATCACTATGAATAAAAAATAGTTAAATTATATTACCAATAATTATTTTTTTAAGTAAATGTTTATATTTCAAGATACATTTCATTGCAGCTTTTCACAACTCTTAATTATAAGTAAAAAGCATTTATATATATTATACCATAAAATTTCTGAATGTCACAAAAATAATCCTCACTTCTTTTTATCAATTCCATTTCTATAAGTTAAAAATATTTTGACTTTTTCTGTAAAAATAAAAATGGCATTCAATAGAAATAATTCTGCTTGTGTTCTACAAATTTATCCAAAGACGATGTAAATTGAGTAAACTTTTAAATATATAAATATTAGAACTGCAGTCTTGGTTACAATTGATCAAAATTAATCTCTTTAATTTTAAAACAGACAAAAACAATACTGAAATTACTATTAATAATTTATTGGCATTTGCTTCCATAGAAGAAGACTGGATGACATATATTACTCAGATGGCTTTTTAAATTATAACTTGTAATCAGGAATAAAATCACAGTAATCACAAAAATGTTGAAATTAATTTGTCAGATGAAATTAATAGTTCAATTTAAATTAGTTTCTATTAAGTTTTAAACATGATCATCCAGATAAGACATTTATGATATCCTTGTTCTAGAAAAGTAGAATAAGTCTCTTATTTAGAAATGAACTACAGATCTAGTATCATCTTTATTTAAATTATCATAAATAAATTTCAAATGATGAATAAGAATATACTATTTGATATATAAAACAAATTAATGGGAATGTTTATTCTTGGATGCAGATACAAGCAACTTGAAATGTTAGAACAGAAAGTGTGTAGATGAGATTTCTTGTCAACCTAAATAAAATAAAATAATAAAATCAGTAACTATATGAATAATGCTAAAAAGAGAATATATATTTTTAATAGTTCTCAAATGTATTAAAAATCCAATTTAATATTAAAATTAACTAGTAATGCAACATTATTTAGAATATTCTAAAATATATTATTATTAACATACACTAAATTAATTATAATAATAAAAAAAAAAAAGCAAGTAATATATAACGTGACATTACTTTTATAAGCTTGTATTTACAAAAACGTAATTAAGAGTTTGTTTGAGCTATTGCTACGCTCTCTGTATTAAGTTAATTATACTTTTCTCTATACACTGACTGTTTTTATTTCATAATGATGTCTAACAATTTATCAGTCTTCAATAATCAAAAGAAACATATTTTAAATAGATATCTTTATATAAAATACATATAATACAAACAAAAAAAAAATCTGGTGATGCAATGCATCACATAACATTAGAGAAGATTCTAAGAGAAACAATTTTGTTCAGATAAGTGAGAATATTCAAGCAACTTAGAATTTTTTTAGATGGTCATCCAATTTCATAGAGAAGAATAGTTAGTCTTTCTTACCTAACTGATAAAATAAGAACACTAATCAATAGCTATTTCCCTGTAAAAAAATATCCTATTTTTTTTAACTTATTAAAAGCTGTAGCAACACATTGGAGTCTGTACTGTTGTTCCTCAACATCTAAATTCATCTTTTTACTTATAATTTTGTTCAGATAATTATATTAGTTTACATTCTCAAGTTGATAACTATTCAAGCTAAGAATAGCTGAGGATTTTTTTCTTATCACTAACCAATAAAAAACTTGAGCAACATCACTTATTAAACCAAAGTCTTTTAATATTATCTTCAAACTTTAAGTAGATTCTGAAAATCATCTTTTCAACAGGCAAAAATATCACGATCATCAGAATACTGTATATACAGAATTAAAAAAATAAAGTTCTTGCTTTTTCTTTTAATCAAATTTAAAATGTTACCACTGTAGCTATATCACAATTTCATTTGTCTTCATTACACTACCTATAAACAGTTCCAAAAACAACTGTCATAAAAATTGAAACCAATATTAGATTTTAAAAAATCCATGTTTAACAACAGCTTTCATATCAAACGCTACAGATCTTTCAACTATAATAATAACACTTCCTCTCAAATCTTAATAATATAAATTTTGATGATCAATTTCAAACAACACCATAGACTGAGTAACAGAGTCAAATGCCTTGATCAAATCAATAAAAGCAATATAGAAATCAGTCTCTTGTTGTTTACCACTTTTCTTGCCTTTGCCTATCAACAAATATCATCTGTAGTGTTTCTTAATATTCTAAAACAACAATGACTGGTAATCACTTATTTATGACTAGAAGTAATTTATTCAAAAAAATCCTTGAATATAATTTTGCTGTACTTGATAATAATAGTATTTCATTACTAGGTGGTTCAATCTTAATCTACTTTTATTTTTAAAGATTAAAACAATAGAAGCATCCTTAACAACAATCTGCACAACTTCTTGAATTCATACCTTCTTAAGGAAATTCTAATATTTTTGAAACTAATATGTCATCCCCATATTTTAAAATTTTCCAGATATTTCATCAGGATTGGCATCCTTTTCAATTTTCAAATTACGCAGCAACTATTTTAACTTCACTAACTTGGTTATTCTTGTCCAAATCTAAATGAGTAGATAAAATGGATATATATCATCAAGTCCCAGTGTTTTCAGGTCTCTGTGTTGCTTTCAGGGTATCAAAAAAGAATGCAGTATCTTTTTTGCAATTTTAATTCACCAAATATTTTTTGAAATTTTTTTGTTAATAAATAAACTTCTGCCTTTAAATTTTTATATTGATTACGAAGCTCAACATTTATTATTCTGACAAAAAGAAAATGTCATATTTCCATTGTTGGAAAACCAGACAGGATCAGAATAGAATTATTTGAAATCATAACGCTTCTTAAAAAAACTCATGCCACAGTAAAGTGACAATCCTATGCTTCTATCTAACAATGTATATTTGCAAATGCTAATGTGATATGAATTTCTCTTGTATAGTGATACCTAATTATAATGTAAACAACTAAATGCCGTCGTTAGGAATATCCATATTCCTTTACGATTTTTCTATCAAAGCAGTGCTTTTGATAATTCTTTTGTTGTGCAAAAATTAAATTACAGACAATTTAAAGTTATAATCCCAATACAGTTATTTCCAAAAAGCTCCTACTATTAGGAAAGAAGGAAGACTCAAATTAGCAGAGGATATTTCTGAAAACTGAAGAAAAATTATTTTTTATTATTATTCTTATTTATCTTAACTCCTTAAATATGTGTGCCCATTTTAAATATTTAATGTTTTAAAATCATGTATTAACACCAATAATAATGTTAATGATTTTCATTACATTTTTCACAACTATGATTTTATGTTTTCATAATGAAAATTTTGAAGTGTATACAAATCATAGAGGGGAACAATCATTTACATCACAAGTCTATTCTATTCTTTGATAACTGGGCAAAAGTTATAAGAACTCAATTTTTTAATATTGAAATTCCAACTACTGTTATCTATGATTTGGTGATTCTTGATTTACTGATGTATTTTCATTTAATATTAATAACAGTTCAAGAAATAATTCTGGGAAAGATGTAAACATTTATATGTGTTTCGATTTGGACTAATAATTTGATAGTAAAACAGACAAGTAAATGATGATTGCCAGAAATAAAATGCATTACATTCTAAGGGTACAGCTGCATTGCTGCAAAATCCCAAGCTCTTCTCTAATGATAGCCATAAGCTTAAATCTAGTTTGGGGATATTGAATAGAACACAGCACAGTATAAGATTTATTAAACACCATCACCCTGAATATGTTGAGTATTACAGCTTACTTAAGCAGCGTAGAGATAGTGAAAGTAAAATAGTATGCTAAAATAGCAACATGAGATACTATTTGCAAAAAAAATGCTATATCACTTTTCAAAAATGAAATCTAACACCACATTCTGTTAGTTCAAATTCTTGTGACCTCCACCCTCATTTACAATCTTTCAAGTCTACTTCTATTAGAATAAAAGAGATAATAAATATAAGACATCTTTATTTTTATCTTTAATTTCCACTAATTTAAAATCCCCCATTTGATATTAATAAAAATTATTTTTGCAAAGACAATTATTCTTAACATTCCAAAGTCTTTTACCACATATTGGACATATATAACCACTATTTATTCATATTCATCTATCCACATGTTTCTTTTATATCAAAAAATACAATAATGACCTTTTACCTAATGAACAGTGACTACACAGAGACTAAACTCTCCATACAGTAGCACCATTAGTGCAAGCCAGAGTAATAAATAGATGCAAGAAGGTTTGTGCATAAAATCCCTATCTAGGACCTATTCATCCAATATCCCCAGACTAGTTTCCAGCTTTTGGCTTTCATCAATAATGAGCCTTAGATCTGATAGCACTGTATCTAGATTTTATGATCTAATGCAACCCTCCAAAAGCCACCTTTTACCTTATTAGCTAACTATAAAACTTTGAGTTCAAAATAAAAACACAATAACGTTTTGAATTCAAGTTCATTAGCTTTTATAGATCTGAACTCTGATTATTAAAGAACCAAAGACACCAAAAGTATGGATGCTGAACTTAATTCAGATCTATACAAGCTAATGAACTTGAAAACATTATTGTGCTTTCATTTTGGACTCAAAGCTTTGTTGTTAGCTAATAAAGTAAAAGATGGCTGCTGGAGGTTTGTATTAGATCCTAAGATCTAGATGCAGTGCTCTGATTCAAGACTTCTCACTGATGAAAGCTACAAGCTGAAAACTAGTCTGGGGATATTGGATGGGTATTGATTTTATGCACAAAACTCCTTGCATTCATTGATTACTCTGTCTTGCACTGGTGGCGCTACTGTATAGAGAGTTTGGTCTCTGTGTAAGCAGCTTGTGTAAGCATAAGAAATGATGATCATGTGATGTTAGTGGTTTAAAACAATGAATACATTATTATTTATATAGCTATTTCTCTGAACGAAATTAATATAAAAATATTTTATAATCTTTCTAAGTTATTGCTATAAAAATACAGCTTATTAGTATAGTCTTACTCATATAGAAATAAAATCTGAATGTGCATATCATAAAAGTAGTTTACAAGTCGGATGCAATTTCAAATGCAGAGAACATTTAATTTAGCAACGCAACATTTTCGAATCCGTTACATAAAGTGATCTTTAGTATGAAAACAGAAATTAATTTAAATGCATAATGAAAATTATTAACATTATTATGAATTTTAATTTAAGATAGTAAAACATTAATTTCTTTAAAACGAGCATTATATATGTACAGTATTACAACTATATGATTGCTACACTTATATATGTTATGAAACTTATTTGCAAACATAACACAATTCTCACATTCGAGAGAAATTAGGGCTCATTTACAGAATTCAAAGCAATAAAAAGATTGATCATTTTCTTGAAAATGAACTATTTTCCCAGTAAATCTTCCTTTATGTAACAGAAAAGCTCTACAAATAGTGGCAAGAAAATATTACCATTATCAGCTAAAAGAATAAATAAAACTTACCAGCTATCTTTATTAAATTTGTGTTAAATAAACAAAACATAGATCACAGTTTTCTTAGTTATTTTCTTCTTTGATCATCATTTGAAGAAACAATAATTTTTAACTTCATTTTTATCAAATAAATTCAATTTCTACTTCAAAATAGGTTAACTATCCATCTGAATATAAATCTAGGCAGAAAACCAAAATACCTCAAACTAAAATGCAGCTTACGTTTATGGATGTGGTGTGGTGTATTATGTCTTCTCCTTAAACGAAGTCAAAAGTATCTCAGCAATTATGAAATTTTAGAAATTGTAGCACTTACGCGCCCTCTGTCAACTTATTGCGAAAATAAGACGTAATCTAGTTATCTTTAAAACAATTGACTTCCAGGTTAAGATACTTTATTTTACTCTTATCAAATACAATACCCACAAACATACATTGTGACTAGAAATAATGTCAGATCGCAAGTTTTACACAAAGCAATTATAGTTTTAACGGTTTTTCAATTTTTGCAAAGTTGATAGTTATTACTAAACAGTAAATCGAAGATTTTCACGGGCTACCGATATAAATGAAATATAATCCGGGTACATCTGTATATAATTTATTTATAAAATATATATATATAAATATATATACAAATGTACCCGGATAATATTTCATTTATTACTTATAGTGCTTATATTTTGAACTTTCTTTTACTGCAATTGAATTAGGTATATTAATTAATCATCAAACCTTATTTTCCTTCAGAAGATAAATAGACAAACAAGTAAATATAAATTCAATAGTATTTAACCCTCATGCCCTGTAAGGTTTTGTGCAGTAAAAGATTATTAGCCGTTGGATCCTAAGTCCTTAGAGTGATTCTAATTCTGGCATTCGAACTTTTATCCTGAGCAATAGAGCCATGTATTTTTATTATCATCATTATTTTCAATCCTTATTGTACCACTGCAGAATGAATGGATATCCAAATCAATTGTTTCTTCGATACATAACCTTTCTTCCCCACATCACACCAACAAACTTTCTTATTTGATCCATCCATCTTTCTACTTTCCTAAAGGTTTGTGATGGAATTTTAGTTGTATTTATATATTGGACTATTTCCATCATTTAATATAAGTACTGTATTGAATGTCAACTCTTCCTATTGATAGTATAATGGAACTACAGGGCATGAGGATTAAATACTATTAAAATTCTGAAAGACAGTTGAAATTGTAAGAGTAAAGTTTTCGTGTAAAAAATAGTATCGTTAAGTGTAAATATTTGAAATATGGGCATTCTTCATATACCTGGAGCTTAATTGTAAATATGGGGCCTTGAACTCAGACTTTCAAGAACTCATCATCTATCCACTCTATCTCACACCACTGATACCCATGACCACACACATGCAGAAAAGATAAATAATCACCAATATACGTATTTCGTGCTGAACCAGCACTCATCAATTGGTTCAGATTATAATCTCCCACACATATATATATAAATAGTGCTCAGTTTATATTAAGATAGCAAATCCTTATACTTTAATGGACAGGCTTCAATCTACTCCAACTCCTCAGCCATCCAAACCATTAAAAATCTGATGATGGAAAGTTCAAATCCCATACTGATGCCAATATTATCGCCATGCCAATGTTGAACTCAGGTCACACTGACCCCCTCATGTATAAGATCTTATCCATTTAAATACAAAGAAGAGGAATGGGCAGGATGCAGGCTTAATGTGTAAATATTTGAAATACGGGCATTCTTCATATCTAGTGTGAATAGATGAAGAGTACTTGAAAGTCTGAATTCAAATCCCTATATTTCCAATTAAGCTCCAGGTATATGAAGAATGCATGTACTTCAAATATTTACACATTAAGCCTGCATCCTATCCATCCCTCTTCTATGTATTTAAATGGATAAGGTCCTATACATGAGGCATCAAATTTGAAACCAACATGGGCATGGCATAATATTGGCATCAGTGTGGGATTTGGGCTTTCCATCATCATATTTTCAATTGTATGGATAGCTGAAAAGTTGGAGTAGATTGAAACCTGTCCATTAAAGTAGATTGAAACCTGTCCATTAAAGTATGATGATTTTCTACTTTAATATAAACTGAGCACTGATTATATGTGTGTGGGAGATGATAATCTAGACTAACTGATGAGTGCTGGTTCAGCATGAAATATGTATATTGGTGATTATTTATCTTTTCTGCATGTGTGTGGCCATGTGTATCGGTGATATGAAATAGTGTGGATAAAGAATGTTTGAAAGTCTGAGTTCAAATCCCCTATATTTATTGTTAAGTGTAAAAGAAGGTTGGAAATGGTATATATAAATATTGTAATTTCCGATTTTTTCTTCACTATTGATAACAATGTAATATTAAATACGCTTAACGTATATAGTGAAATTAAATCGAAAACACCGAGAGCCCACAAATTAGCAGGGCTTTCTGCTTTTTTTGTTCAGGAATTACCATTTGTGCAAATATGAAGAAGAAAGAAGGGTAAATATTAACCAATATGTTAATGATCTGATGAAGGTTGGTTATGATTTAATAACCATCAACAGAAGAATTAAAACATTTTATGAAAACATAACCAAACCTAGCAGGGACAAAAAACAACGCATATGTCTGCCATATATTCCTAACATTGCTAGAAAACTGGTCAATAAATTGCAGAATGAATTTGCAGTAGGTTTTCGAACCCCTCCAAACACCAACAGGATTTTGAACAATTCTAAGGACAAAATTGACCTACAATCAACACCACATGTGGTGTATAAGTTGGCATGCCCTCAGGCAAACTGCGGTGCAGTATACTATGGTGAGACTCGGGCCACTATAAACAACAGAGTGGCTCAGCATAAATACTTATACAAAAGAGTATTAAGAACAAACGAAGGCAGCTCAGTATTTGTGGACCACCAAAAAGAGGCTAATCATGAATTTGAACCTGCAAATGCTAGGATAATTGCAACTGAAAGAAGTGACATCAAAAGGAAGGTGAAAGAAGCATGGTATATATCAAGAGATTTGAAAGCAATAAACAGGAGAGACACATGCTTTTCCATTTCAAAGAGATGGACAATATAAATAAGCTTGCATAGATTTGCATAAATTACTACGTTTAAAGGCTATGAATATGAGTGTAAGCTCTGAAAGCGCTTAGCCTTAAGAAATATTAATATAATCGTTGAATTTAATTTCACTATATACGTTAAGCGTATTTAATATTACATTGTTATCAATAGTGAAGAAAAAATCGGAAATTACAATATTATGAATATGCATTATAACGAAAGAATTTGTCTGAAATTGGACACGTTAATTAGAACTTTTCAGCAGCGTGTTTATTTTTTGCAAAATTGTAAGCAGGCGAATATTATTCCTAATTGCTGTAGAATTAAAGTGAATAGGTCTATTCATAATGTAGATGTTGTCACTCATATTTTACAGCGTAAATTATTAAGCTGGATTATTGGCAATTGCAGGAAGGCGTTAAATAATAACAAGAAACGTCTGTCTACGATTACGTCTATAACGCCTGAGCCACAATGGATCATAAATAAATGCAATAATATTGAACAAAGATTAGAGAAGAAATTCGTAAAGAAATTGAGATTTCTAGCTAATAAACAAAACGTTGTTTTAACTGATATGGGAATAGAAGACACGTATGTTAATTTGTCTAGCGTTAGACCATCGGCTGAAATTAGATCTATCCTGAATCTTGGACCTAAATTTGTAGGAGGAGGATGGAATCAACCCAAAATGGAAATAATAGCAGACACGGAAGCAGCTTTAATAAATTATCCTATGAGAGATAATGTTATTTATGAGATCAACAGGATCATTAGTAATAAGAAATTGAATACTGAAAATAATGGCTGGAACAATAAAGTCATGAATGCGAAAAAGTTCTTTAATGAAAATAAAATTATTTGTCTTAAAGAGGACAAAGGCAATCGCTTCATAATAATGGATGAACAAGAATTTAAAGATAAGATGAGAATACAAATTCAGAAATTGGGTTTTGAGTTGTTAGCTGAGGTTAATAATAAAATGAACAGAGAAAAATTTATCTCTTTAATCCTACGCAAGCATAAAAATAAAGGAATAAATCAAGCTGAATACTATAGAATATACCCATCTGCCACATCACAACCACGAATGTTTGCGAATGCTAAAATGCATAAACAAGGGACTCCATTAAGACTAATGCTTGACTTTGGAGGTGTACATTATGCAAACACAGCAAAATTAATAAATTCGTGGTTAATAGAATTAATAGGATTTGGCAAATATACTATAAAATCTTCTTTCGAGTTTGTAGACTTAATTAAAAATGCAGCCATCGATGACAGTTTCAATATAGCAGCCATAGATATATCTGAACTCTACGGATCAATTAATAGAAAAGGTTCAATCAGGATAATTAAAGAAGAGCTTCAAAATAATCATTGTCCTGAACAGAAAATTGAGTTTATCATTGACTTCATGAATTGGTTGGATGAGAACATATTTGCGACATTTGAAAATAGATGGTATAGGATGAATAATGGATGGCCGATGGGATTGCCTATGAGTGGCATTGTATCTAGCATTGTAATCGGTTATTTTGAAAACCAGATCATATCAAAGTTCCAAGAACAAACACATGGAATAATTTATTGTAGGTATGTAGATGACATTTTCATTGCAGCACCTAAACTTATAATAAAAGCCATTCAAGATGAATTGCAGGCACATACCAACTTAATATTTAACTGCACTGAAGAGAGTGAGCTTAATTCAATTAATTATTTGGACCTAATAATAACAAGAACACACAGATGCATTAATTACAACATGAAAGTTAAACCTTTAAACATTAGAGGATACATCCATACTAAATCGAAAACACCGAGAGCCCACAAATTGGCAGGGCTTTCTGCTTTTTTGTTCAGGAATTACCATTTGTGCAAATATGAAGAAGAAAGAAGGGTAAATATTAACCAATATGTTAATGATCTGATGAAGGTTGGTTATGATTTAATAACCATCAACAGAAGAATTAAAACATTTTATGAAAACATAACCAAACCTAGCAGGGACAAAAAACAACGCATATGTCTGCCATATATTCCTAACATTGCTAGAAAACTGGTCAATAAATTGCAGAATGAATTTGCAGTAGGTTTTCGAACCCCTCCAAACACCAACAGGATTTTGAACAATTCTAAGGACAAAATTGACCTACAATCAACACCACATGTGGTGTATAAGTTGGCATGCCCTCAGGCAAACTGCGGTGCAGTATACTATGGTGAGACTCGGGCCACTATAAACAACAGAGTGGCTCAGCATAAATACTTATACAAAAGAGTATTAAGAACAAACGAAGGCAGCTCAGTATTTGTGGACCACCAAAAAGAGGCTAATCATGAATTTGAACCTGCAAATGCTAGGATAATTGCAACTGAAAGAAGTGACATCAAAAGGAAGGTGAAAGAAGCATGGTATATATCAAGAGATATGAAAGCAATAAACAGGAGAGACACATGCTTTTCCATTTCAAAGAGATGGACAATATAAATAAGCTTGCATAGATTTGCATAAATTACTACGTTTAAAGGCTATGAATATGAGTGTAAGCTCTGAAAGCGCTTAGCCTTAAGAAATATTAATATAATCGTTGAATTTAATTTCACTATATACGTTAAGCGTATTTAATATTATATATAAATATAGAAATCAATACATAAAGAAAGGAGAAAGAAGAAAAAATTCTCCAACAAAATCAAGGAATGACTATGGGCTCACTATTATCACCCTGATTAGCAATATTTATATGGAAGAATTTGAAATCACAACCATAAAGACTGTCCAATATCCACCTAAAGTTTGGCTTCACTATGTTTGATGATACATTTGTTGAATGGGCACATGGTAGAGCAGTACTGCAAACTTTCTGAAATCACATCAATAACATTTTCCCTTCAATTGAATTGACAGAAAATTAGAACAAAAACAAAAATTGGCATTTTTAGATGTTCTTATGACAAGACTCCCTCGTGTCAAAATCAAAACTACAGTTTACAGAAAATTTCACACATACAGGAAAATACTTAGCATATACATCCAATCTCACCAGAATAAATTAAATAATTAGTTGAGGTAACAATTCATACTAGAAATTATGACAAGAATTGAATGAGCATACTGTAAAAATGTAGTTTTCTCAAAATTAAGGATTTTTAAAATGGCTGCATTTTTATAATTAAACTATTTTTTTTATTTAACACCACTTAAAATGCAAATTCGTTGCAAATTTTCATGCTTTAAAGCCATTTAACTCTGGGCAATACATTTGTTCTGTTTTATAATAAATGACTATAATAAAATAGTTTTAGTAACATGCCATGAAGACAATAAAATGTCAAACGTGATCGGAAATATACTTTGTAACTTATTAGCGTTCAGTTTGCATGTGTTGTTCTTATGTGTTATAATCATTTATTTCATGTGTGAATTTCTCATGTACAATTAATTGTACTCAGTGTAGCTGCAGGATAAAAATAAATCAAGCAGGGCTGACGAATTTTTGTTATTAAAGAAAGATAATCAACAAAGATTTTATTGTTATTATAATACAAAGCAAGCAGTAATGTATAATGATACAAGAACAATAAAAATGTTGACATTTAAACGGTGTATTGTTTGAGTCTGTTTTATTACATAAAAGCATTAATTAGATAAGAATTACTGTCTAATCTTATTCTTTTACTTTTATAATTTAATAATTTTATCTTAGCTAAGTCAGTGGTGAGCATAATTTAATAATAGTCAAAACCGTTTTATATTTCAGTTTATTTTTTTTTAAAAAAAAGTATCTACATGTTGTTTAGGGGGAAATGTTCATTATACTGTCCTAGACCCATTATTATTATAAAATATTTAAACATTTTAAAGTGTGACAAAATTTATGGAAAAATAATTTTTCCTATTTAAACCTTTTATGGAATTTTTAGTTTTGTGTGCAAACAGACTTTAAAAAATTACAAATAACAATTAAAAACAACGAATTCATAATAGCTCAATACTTCAGTAAATATTAAGTTATAAAAAATGATTTAAAACAACACTAGATTAGGTTTGGCATGGAATTAGGAAGGTGTGACAGTTGAAGACTTTACCAGCATCTGAAAAACTAATCAAATGCTTTTATATTGACTTGCCCTGTCTTTGTATATTTTTGTCCACACTTCTAAATTTTTAACAATGAAAAAAAAAATCCATTCCCATTTAGATCTCGAACTCATATCCTTATATTTCCCAAAAAAACTTAACAACTGGGCCAACAAAAATGCTACATTTGTAGAATAAGATTTCATCATTGATTTAACTCTAAAAAATTAAATTAATTAAAATTTAAAAAACAAATTTGACCAAAGCATCACATTTGTAGAATAAAATTTTCTTAGTATTAATTTACCTCATAATTAATTAAAAAGTCAATATATAAATATTTTTATATAAAAGATGACTACATGCTATTTAGATTTACAATTTGTTTCTTAGAGAACATATTTTTTATTTTCATATCTTACTATTAAACTATAATTTTTCTCAAACTTTTTTGTAGTTTAACTATTTTTAAAAATAATATGTGAATATGACTAAAAAGTAAAAAAATAATGTAAAAAAAAAATTTGTTTATGTAAAATAGCTGACTAAAAAGTAGAAAAATACAAAGTAATTCACCATTCCATAATTTAAAACAGGCAAACTCTCCATACAGTAGTGCCACTCAGTGCAAGCCAGAGTAATCAATGGATGCCAGAGACACCAAAATGTATGGGTACTGAACTAAGTTCAGACCTATATGGATATATAAGCTAACGAGTTTGAATTGAAGATGTTTTTGTGTTTTCAATTTTATTCTCATAGTTTTGTAGTTGAGATAAAAGGTGGCTGCTGGAGGGTTGCATTAGATCCTAAGATCTAGGTTCAGTGCTCTCAGTTCCAAGGCTCATCACTGACGAAAGCCACAAGCTAGAAACTAGTCTGGGAATATTAGATGAGTAGGCACTAGATGGGATTTTATGCACAAGCCTTCTGGCATCCATTGGTTACTCTGGCTTACACTGAGTGGCACTACTCTATGAAGAGTTTTGCTTGTTTTAATAAGTTATGAGCAAGCATAAGAAATGGTGATCACGTGAAGTTTATTGGTCACTCCATAATTTACCATTCTTGGAAAATATCAGAGAGCTTAAGAATATATACATGTTATAAAGCATTTGAGGATCAAATAAATCATAATATCAAAAAGTCCTCAAATGTTTTTATGAAATAATAATATTCCTGCAATTTCCAATTGTTTTATAATAAGTCTATATTCTTAAGATCTGAGATTTTCCAAGAATGACAAATTAATCAAGAGGTTAATTATTTTATTTTTCTACTTTTCAGATGGCTATTAACATAAAAGCATTATTTAAAAAAAAAAAATTTACATATTATTTTATTATTAATAGAAATCAAGCACAAGTGACATACAAAATGAAAGATTTTCTGCCTTCAATTACAGGTTCAGAATAATGCTGACTTTTGTCTTGAGTCCTGAATTTTCTAGAACATGTCTGAGTTACTTTACTATCACACTTACCTGAAAAGGGTACAATTGGAATAATTAAAAACTATCTCCTATAATGTGGTAATAGAAATCAAAAAGATTTTTAACATTTTGATGAAAAAAAATCTGGATCAGCCTTTAAAAATGTTTCACCTCTTGAAAATCATGACATCAGAAAACTTCAATTATCAGTCAAATATTATCCTCAAGTACATTCAAGTCATACTCACTTGCCTCTAACACATAAACTATTTCATGGGTATTATAAAAGTAATCCTCTATGGAGCTATGGTCCCTTCAGGAAATTCTATAAGTAAACAATTTAATGTATAACATAGAAAATGTTTATCTTTTCTTTGCTAGATTGATACCATTTACTTACTTACAAGTGTATAGATATGTGGTTTAAAGATGGGGCAACTACTTGAAAAAAACTCGCACATTTATTTTTAACCTAATAATTTAATTCGAACATCATATCATGTTCATGGAAAACATACATGCTCATCACCATGCCATGATGCCCTTTACTTAATCCACTAATCACCATGCACATGGAATATTTAAAAGTGTTGGTTGATAAGCAAGGACACAACACTGTGAGATATAAATAGGTGAATTCCATTTATTGGAAATGAGTACTTCAAGACTATTTGTATATTTTCGAACCTTATACAAAACTGAAATTTTCCAAATAAACAAGAAAGGCAACTTCTACTCAAAATCATTTTTTCTTTCTCCATATGCTTCATCTGGCAATTGAAGAAAAAAAATCGATGCATAACTAAATATGATAAAATATGATGCCTCTGCTCTAGACAATGTCAGTAATACTCAATTAACATTGTGCTGACATTCTTAAAAGTTGAATTCATGTTCAATGTGAAAACTAAAGTATTTGAGCAAAACTAAATAGTAAAACAAAAATATCTGAAAAATAAATATAACGCTAAAGTTTTTTAGTATATATAATTGCAAAAGATAGTATTCAGTTCGCTGAAATTGATTTTTATAGGATAGTGCAAATGTTCCAGATAAAACCATAGTTAATAAAGGTTGCTTAATCAATGATATGCTATGGCACGTGCTAAATATCGATAGATGAATAATTTCCAAAAAATAAAACATTAAATAAATTAAATTTAATGTAAATAAACTTTAGAAGTTAATTATATGAGCGACACTTTTGAGGTAGCCACATTAATAGAATTGAATTTGTGTTGAATGTGTTAGATTCATTTATTACCAGAATCTATGCATTTGTTCTCCAATATCGCTGTCTCAGAATGATTCCTCTGCTTCCAAATTGATATATGCTTATATAAATTTTCATCTGGTAAATCTAATAAGACTACAGCAATTGTGATTATGATTTAATACTAAATAATTGTAAGAATATTAATATTAAAAACACATCAAATTATAAACAACTTAACTACATACTAATTCAAGGGCATACAAAAATCATAATAAAGTTTTATGCAGCCTGTTTAAGTCCCTAGACTTGCTTGATCATGTCCAGAGGCAAGTCTCTTTGTGATAGAAGCTATCTAAGACAACACATGATGATATCCAGCACCTTGATGTTGCAAGTCCATGGGAACACATTTAGTTTCAATGAGCATTTCTTGGTTTTTTCTCTAGATCATATGCTCACTTTTAATTGTTAGAATTCCTTTTCTAATTAGTTGATCATTTAGATCCTGCTGTCATTGTTTAATATATGGTTTATTTGTAAAATACATCTGGCATAAGTAAAATCTACTTTTTAACTATTTAGTTTTAATTAAATTTTGATGAAATTCCATTACCTGTTTGTTCTCTTTGAAATTTTGAAGAATGTAATTCAAGTTGTTTCCTCTGATTATAAGTAATCTTTGTGTATACTGAATTTACATTTATCAAAACAGCATTTCCATTTCTGGTGGCACACCTGGAATTCATTTTCAATAATGCTGTTGGGCAGCTGACTCATCTTCTTTGGGATATCAATTATACTAGAAAATCATCATCCTTTTAGTAATTTTTAATTTTGGAAATAACCAAAAATTACAGAAGCAAAGTCAATGATGATCTAGTTATGAATTTGATTTTTTGGCCAAAAAGGCTCTCACAATGAACACACTATGACCCATTTTTATGCATGGATATTTATTATTTTCTTGATAGCTAACTAACAACTTGCTCTACCAGCTTAAAATTTACACAGATATTAGTTTAAACATGTTCAGACACGGAATGTTCAATACTCATGTGATTTCAATACTATTAGATCGTGAGTGTCATCACACAGCCATTCTGAGAATTAAAAATAATTTGTAGAAATCTTACCATTTTTCTATAAATTATTGTACATGCATATATATAAAATACTCAAATGTTAATATCTATTTTTCTAAGTTTTATATATGTATGTATTTTAACGTACTGCAAGCATAACAAATAGTAAGAAAAAAATAAAAATGTGCTGAAAATCATATTTCATTTCTTTACTGTTTTTTTTTTTATCTTAGCAATAGACCATAAATAGAATGAAGAAACAATATTAAAATATTAAGAGACAGCACATTGTTTGACGATATTTCTAAATCTTACATCCACACCTGAAAAATGCTGTTTTCTCTTTCAATATAATGAAATATATGGTTTTATAATTTATTAGTAATAATTTACAAATTTAAAGCTTTAATTTCCCTATAGTTATAGTATAGCTCTTAAATAACTGAATGACTATAGCTAAGACTTATTTAATTTTCAACACTCATTAGCAGCATATACCTATATTTTTCCATCTTCCACAACATCATTGCTATTCTCTATCACTTATTATCTTATGTATCAAAATAGCTTAGCAATTGATTCATAGTTCTTGCCTTCAATCATCTTTAAAATTGCTTCATTTAATTCAGAAACACTAAACCTGTGTTCAATTATATCAGCATACAATTTAAAGATTTTTCATTGGTTTATAGTTACCTATTAGTTTTTTTAACAATATACTCATATGCCCCTTCATATCTAATCCTTTTAAAAATAACATCATCAAACACAATTTCTATTATTTTGTTTTTCATTTATCTAGTTCTTTAGTATTCATCATTTCTCCATGTTTCTAATGCAGTTCAGTTGTGCAGCAATATGTTGGAATGGTTAATGGAGGAGGGGACTAACCAGTAGTATGGATGTCGTATGTAATTCTAATTTGGTCCTAAAGCTTGTTTTCTATAAATATGTAAATTTTAATCTAATCGTACACCTAAATGATTTATTTTTAATCTGTCGACTGGAGGACTGCAAAATGAATCATACGAACATGTCCTTTTGCCTATTAATATCACAGCTAATCATCTTTAATTCCATTTTGAAGAAATGATTAGTAATTGTGGACTATATGTCATAGAATGGTCATACAAATCATTAAACTATCATAATCCAATGTTTTCCAAATTCTGCTTTCTGAAATAAATATCCGAGGATTATCAAATATTTCTCCAAATGAATGCAGTAACCAGTTGACAGGGAGTCAAACATTTATATTGCAAAATGATTTGCTATGTATATAGAATATATTTTTTACATTAAATTAGAAAATGATCAAGTGTCAAAAATTTAATACACCAATACAAACACAAAGTGGTCACACCAAATCTTAAACATGCATATTCTTTTGAATGAAACAATCCAAGTCAATTCTTCCATCTCTATATTTTATGACCAAACTACTTTCTCACTTGTTTTCAATATCATTGCCATCATACAAAAGTTCCACCCACTGACTTAATGTATTTTTATACCCTTTATGTTTTGGTACAGTTGGTAGGGTTTGACTTAGAATTGGGAGAATTCCAGGTGTTGATTCTTGTGCCAATGGTTCAGCTCCTCAAACTTCTTATGAACTCCTGAGCATTAAAGTCATTAACATATACATATAGTTCTTATACTATTTTTCAAATTCTAGTTATTTTCAAAACATTAAAAAGATCTAAAGTGGCCATAAACAGTAAATGCTATCTCACTTGAATTTTAATTCACTAATCATTTTTAAGCTTTCATGTTAAATATTGATCTTTCTTGTAAAATTATTACTTATGATGCTCCAAATTCATTTTATTATTCAGTCAATTAATCACAGAGCATCAGGTGTTTCTTCTTAGTCAAGTACTAATAATCATTGTCACAAAAACTATGATTTGTCTAAATATAAATAATATTCTCAGCATTTTCAAGAATTCAATAAGAAAAAACATTAAGAATAACAAACATATTTTATATAAGATACTTACAAACCCATTTATAATTATAAATTTATTTAACACACATTTGATTATGTAAATAATATTTACTAAGGCAATAAACCTCAAGAGTGTGCGCTTGAAAATGCGAAGGTAGGAATTTCTACAGGTCTTAACCACAAGCTTACGCTTTGGACTTAAGCCAATCAAAAGAATATATTGGATTTAAGTGAATATATCACTGGAGATGACATCCAAATATTATTAAGAAAAATTATAACTACATTAAATGAGCAAAAATGTCCATTATGCAATAGCTTATAAAAGAGTATTGGTCTACATAAATAAGCATTTAAACTATGGCCAAAGTTCTTGAACATCACAATTTGGGATATTGTCTAATTCTAAAGAATATTTAGCAAAATATAACTGAAATGATTAGACAACATGATAAAATTAAGAATATTAACAGTGTTAAGAGTTATATAAAATGATGTTTTCCCAAAATTGTGGAAAGAATTTTATGGGAAAATGTGTAATATTATCAAATTATTAACCTAAATGAAAAAATAAGGGATAAAAGTATTCATAGAATTAAACTTGAATGAGTACTTTCAGTAGAAGTACTTGCAAGTCTGAAAGTGGATGTTTTTATATCTCCTCTCACTGCACTTATGGATGTGAGACTTTGGAACTTCAAACAGAAAATATATAGTCACATTAACAAAGAGAATCCCAGGGCAAAATACATAGGTGAGAAAACAAACAAGTATTATTGATATCAGTGAAAGACTTAATAAAGTGAAATGGAATTGAGCTGTACAAAATGCTGAAAGTAGACATTAGGTGAACCATTATTCATTTATTGTCAGACCAAGGAATTTTCAGATGAAGAAAGAGATCACTTTTGAGATAGATGGAATTCATTTAATGGAAAGATGTGAAGCAGAACTGTAGAGCAAAAGCACTGGAATGAAAAGACTGCCTGTAAGGAATGGGTAATGAATAAGATGGTAGGGAAATAATTAAAAAAATAGGCTTATGATTAATGGCATTTTAATATACTTACTAAAAATTAATAATTCAATATGGAATAAAACTTAAAAATAATAATATATTGAAAAGCTGTTGTTTTTTATTTAATTAAATATATGACTATCATAATATGTTAAAGAATATGAGAACTCAAGACATAGTTCAATATTAGAATGTGTTCATCTGAACTTATCCTCAAAATAATGCACTAACTCTTTCATTATATCATCACTGCCTTAATGTTAACTGGAGTTTGACAAAAATGAGTAAAGCAATAGAACTATTTATGCTAAGGTGAAAGGTCTCTAGCATTCTACATAAAAAGAAACTGGAGCATTCTAATGTTTTTATTAACCTACAATGGTGCAACCAATATTTGATAACAATCTAAATTTTCAAATACTTAAATTTCATATAATTTTTTTAATTAAATAATGTCCATTTCAGTACATTTCTAGAAATGTCTATTTTGTAAAACTTAAATTCATTTGAATTTAGATTGCATAGTATAAGTTTTATGTCTCCTTTTTGGGGTTTAGCAGTATCTTATAATATTATAGTCTAAATGGAAGTAAATTATCTTAATCTTTTGCAAATTATCACTATTTTTTTCTAGTTTTTTAAAAAAATATTATAATTACTTATAACTCATCCTTATAACAATAAACAGCAAATTTATTTCATTATAATAACTCATTGTAACAAAGCAATCCATTGATACTAGTTAGAAAGTATTTTATACTAATGAAATTTTTATTTCTCCATTTTTGCAATGTTATGATTATGTTTTTAAATTTTTATACAGATAAATACTTATTATCATAATCAATAAAGCAAGTCATATATAGCATGACATTGCTTTATAAAAAGCTTGTATTTACAAAAATGCAATATAGAAAACATACCAATAGCTCAAACAAGCTCTCTATATTGCATAAATACTTATTGTAAATAATGGTCATAATTAAAGAAAATCATATTTGGAACAATAATTATATAAAACATTTTTAATAAGTATGAAATACTGCTTATAGCATTTGCATTATAAACCAGCATTTTAATCATTATGTGTTAAATACATAGACATAAGCATAATTTAACATATTCAAGAATGACCAACAAAATAATATAAAAATCAGATTATTGTAGGATATATATGAATTTATCATTCATTCTTACATTTCTCAAACTGTTAATTGTTTGTTTGAGGTAAGAAGTGAAAAATTAACATTTGGAAGATAATAGTATTGTCTGGAAAAAATGTTTAGAACATTCGCTGAACCTAATCTCCAAAAATGTTCAAATAATTAGCAGCTGTGGTCTACTCATGCAGAATTAACATTGGTCAAAAATATAATATGGCTACTTTAATCACATTACACAACCTATTACACTAAAAACAGTCTGGATGACAATCTTCTTTTAATTCTTGCCTCACAAACTCTTTGCATAGGATGCTTTGTTGACATGCATGTAATACAACTGCTGTTATATCAAAAATCCAAAGGCATTGGAAGATTGAGCATAAAACATAGGAAAAATCAGGTGTTTATTCATGTCTGTCATAAATTGTTTTTAGTGAAATTTGGTTTATAATTCCCTGCAATACTCATCAATTAGACATTATTTTTGACTACAGTTATTTTTATCCTAGGGTTAATAATTATGGTCATCACTCTTAATACTAATATCAGACATTAGTCTTCAATATATTGATGCTCCAAACAATTCTACAAGAACCATTTGACCTCTAATAACTCAAAATAGTTGTAGCACTTATTGATGTATTGTTTTATAAAGTTAATATGCTCCCAGTTGGCATGATATTAGAAAGGAATCCAAAAACTCAAATTTGCTTTAAGTAATCAATCTTCTGTCATCCAATATTAGTTGTTTGGATTCTAAATCACTGAATGTTAATAATTATCACCAACAAACAGCTGATAAATCTAATAACAAAAACTTGTAATATAATGGGACATAAGAGATCAATAAGTCTAGGAAAAAAGATCCAATACCATGTGGAGGAAAGAGGCAATAAGAGATCAACAAACAGAAAAGTCCAGTAAAGATTCCATAACATGCAGAGGGACACATAAGAAGCTTTGCAGTAACTATCTGACATAGGTATTTTATATTTCTTGTCATGAAATTTAATAAATAATAATTTCGTTTTCAAAGAATAGCTTAAATAAACAAACTTCATAGCCAATGACAAAATTTATTAGGTCAGTTATAACAAAAATTTAAAAAATGATGGTTGGCTATATTATGATAAAGAAATTCAATAACCTTAACTATTTATATTAGTTTCTTTTCAAAAATTCATAAACTTTTTTATCATTTTATATGATGACTTCGTTAGTTACTTATGTGGTGATAGTTATTCCAATGTAAAATGCTCAAATATAGTCTCTAACATCTGATTTTTATATATATGTTTAAAAAAAAAAATTACAGAAAACTCATAAAGATCAGAAATTAATAAAAATTTTCTTTATTATGCCACAACAGTATCAAATCAAAAATTGCAGTTAATTGTAAATCAAACTGAAGACAAAAGAGTTTATTTTACTATTAATAATAAACATATTATACATCGGCAGTCTATATTTGTGATACATAAAAAATTATAAATAAAAAACAAAAAATTTAATAGACCTTAAACCAGGCATATCAAACTTGTTTACCCCATGGCCACATGAACTATTTAACATCAATTCATGGAATGCATTGCAATAAAATACAGAAAGTAAAAGAAATCACATTATTTTTAACATTTTAGTTTTACATATAAAATAACATAAGACAAAATATAACTATGCTAAAAAACATATATAAAGAAGCTGTTTTCCAAACCGACATCAGTTTAATATAATAGTACTGCATTATTCTTGAAGAAACTACACCATTTTTCATTAACCAACTCTTCAAAATTTGGTAGAATTTGAGCAGTCAATATTTTTAAAATTGATTGTATATGCTGGTTCATTAATATTGATCGATCTGCAACTGCTGAATATGGCTAAAATACACCTAATGGTACATAATATACTGGGAAATCAATCAATAAATAATTATAGAAATTGGAATCCTAACTTCTATATATTTTTATTTCAATATGGAATTGCATTAAATTTCAATTAATTCCAGTTGTATATTATCATTCATAGTTTCAATGTCAATTGATAGAGAAGTAAATAGATAAAATCGAGTTTCACATTTTTTGAAATCCAAAAACCTTTCCAATTCATTTTTTAATATTACAATTTAACTCAAATTTCAACTCTGGTGATTGGGTTATATTTTCATTGTGTTTTTTTTTTTCAAAGTAATAATTTTTGTTGGAAAATATTAATATTATCAAATAACATTGTGTCTATGTGATATGTTTGTCTTGTAGATTAAGACTGACTAAGGTAATTTATGATGTCAACTGAAAAATGCAAGTCCTTTATCCATTAATCATCTCACAATACTCCACATTCATAATTTTTTGGATTCTAAAAAAATAGTAATTTCATCCAGCAATTTGAAGAATCGCTTCAAAACATTATGACTGGGAAGTCATCTAATTTCTATATAATAAGGAAGATTAGGGTATTCACTTCCTACATCTAGAAATTTAACAAACTGACAATGATTAAGGGAACATGCATGAATATAATTTACAATTTCAGTGACATTTTTCAGCACATGTCCAATATTTAAAATTTTGGAGCACAACATTTGTGCAATAAAAATGTTGACAATAAACATTAGCTTCTCTTTGCATTTTTTCTTTTAACTTTGAAACAACCCCTTTAAAAACACCAATCATGGCAGGAGTACAATCAGTTCCAAGGCAAACTAGCTTCTTTAGCAGTAGATTGTAAAGAATCAAAATTTTCATAAGATTGTCAAAAATATCAGCACCTGCAGTTGTATTGAGCATAGAAATAAGTTCTAGAAGTTTTTCACTAACCTCAAGTTTACACTACATTCTTGAATAAAAAACAGCCGAGCGGAATCCTGAGTATCTATACTTTAATCAATTGCAATGGAATAAATTACAAATGCTGAAATTATTGATTTTAGTTGATTTCTTAAATTCTTGACTATATCATCAATTCTGCTCGCAATGGTACTTTAATCGTTCTGGACACAACACTTCTACAGTTTTATCAATGCATTCATGAAAAAATTCTCCCTCGGCAAATGTTTTTGATTTTCTTGCAATTAAGTGTGCAAATAAATAATTTTAATAACAGCCTCATTATCCTCACTAGGTTTGGAAAATACATTAATGTTTTCTAGTGTCCGCTTTAATTGACATTTTATCTTCTCAAAGTTTACCCTAGTTTGTCAGTGTTCTTTATAATTTGTATCATAGTGCCTCTTGAGATTATATTCTTTGAAAATTGCAATAAAGTTTCTACATATCAGGTATAATTTTTTTTCTCAATAAAAAAATATTGTAATTCCCAGTTTTATTGAAAACTGCAATGTTATTCTCCAATGCATTGTTTTTTATTCATGCTCGTAGAGGGCTTCAACATTATTATGAATTCTTAATGATTTCAAAGAAAACACTATTGATATACTTTCATATACGTTCAGATCCCCATTAATCTGTCAGAATGACCCAGACATTACCAACTTTATCTAAATCTCAGAAGTGCCTCTCATGTGGAAACAATAACATACCTCATATGTTTATAATTCCAGTGCCTGAAATAAATACCAAATCACTTCAAATGTTAAGAAATTTTCAGCTATGCCCTCTGAGAATAAATAATGTTTGAGTGATCTTATATGATTAATACATTCTGCAATACAATACTGAATAAATTTTGTGGCGTTTATTATAACATTTAATAAAAATGATGTATTTTTGGTAAAATAATAAAAGTTTGGGATTTTCCTTTAAACAGAACAGCATGCAGTGAAGTATTTACAAAAGTATAAGATACTGCCTTCCCAAAAAGCATGTGACATGACACTTTACATTTCTTAGATTTTAATTATTTTTATATTAATAAGTTCACTTAATACAAAAAAAATTTTTTTTAAAAAATAACAATAATTAAAAAAGAAATAGACATATTAAATACGACCATTACATGTTTTTCAACATTCATTGGATAGCTCTGAAAAATGGTCTGCCAAGCTTGGTAAACAGGATAATGCATAAGTACTTTTTATTTAATTCATTTATGTATATATAATCATAATTCAAAAAATCCAGTATTGTCCAAAAATATATTACTATTATGGTTATCAAAGACTTACAAGTTCTAAACATCAACAGGAAGGCAGAAAAAATAATGCAAAAGTGAAAAACTTAGTTCAATTTTTAAAAAAAAGCACAATAAGATTTAAATTTAAATAATAATATATAAGCACACAAAACTTTCTATGAACTTGATTACAAACTTGTTTATATATTTGTCATTGAACCAATTCCACTTCAAGAAATAGCATTAATTGATAGTCCACCTATTGCTCACAGCAAATGATTTCATCCTCAGTTTCCATTAATTTTCACTTGGAAATCTATTTTGTTTTTTGTCATAATTTTTTTTAAAAAAGTGTTTAATGATAGTATAAGAGTTATTTGGCTGATAAGGATGCACATTATTGCAATATTATATGTAATAAACTTCCATAAAATAGCTTTACAAAAAATGTTCAAGTCAACTGAATGATAATCTCAATGATGTCATTATCAGTGAAATGGTGAGATTCATGACTTTCCAAAGCACTTTTCTGTGTATCTTCATAATCTCACAAACGACACTTAAACACAGCAGTATTAAAACAATGCTCCCTTATGTTTCTTTTTTGCTTATTGATATCCAACAGTAAAGGAGTAGATATTTGATGGTATGCTAAATTATGTTGAGAAACACCCTTATAATTGCAAGGAAAAGGTTTTTTTCCTGTATGAGTTCTTTCCTGTAGTTTTAAAAGAATTTTTTGAGAAGCCTTATATTCAAAGAAGCTACTATTAAAGAGTTTTTCTCTTGCATGACTTCTTTTGTGTCTTATTAAATTTGAATATCTAGCAGTATCATAATTACACAAAGTGCACGGAAAAGGTTTTTCTCCACTATGGATTCTTAAACAAGTTTTAAAAGGAGTTTTGTAATCACACAAGCTACAATATAATAGGTTTTCTCCTGTGTGAGTTCTTTCGTGCAGTTTTAAATAACTTTTGTCTGAGACTGTGTACTCACAGAAACTACAATTATACAGTTTTTCACCTGTATGAGTTCTTTTGTGTCTTATTAAATTTGTACATTGAATAGATTGGTAATCACGTAAATTGCACTGAAAAGATTTTTCTCCAGTATGGATTTTTTCATGTCTTCTTAAATTGGTTTTTAGAGCACTTTTGAAATTACATAAGTTACAATGAAATACATTTTCTCCAGTATGGTGTCTTTCATGCAGTTTTAAATAAGTTTTATCAGAAGCCTTGTAATCACAGAAGCTGCAAATGAAAGGTTTTTCTCTAATATGAATTCTTTTGTGCCATATTAAAGTAGAACATTGAGCAGCCTTGTAATTACAGAAAAGGCTTTTCTCCAGTATGAATTCTTTTGCAGAAGGGATACTGAAAATGTTTTTCTCCTGTGTGATTTCTCTCATGGCCTATTAAACTAGATTTTAAAGCAGTCTTGTAATTACAGAAACTGCACTGAAAAGACTTTTCCCCAGTAGTTCTTTTGTGCATTGTTAATGATTTTTTAGCAGTCTTCTACAGGTGCACAGAAAAGATTTTTCTCTAGTGATGCTGTATTGAATTAGATTTCAAAGCAGTTTTATAATTACAGAAGGTGCAAGGAGGTTTTTCTCCACTATAACTGCTTTCATTGTTTATTAAACTAGTTCTATGAACAGTCGTTGGTCTTTTTTCTTTGTCCCACATAAATTCTTTTCTTTCTCTGTTGGTTTTTTGAAAAGTCTTGTAATCACTGAAACTACAATTAAAAGATCTTTCTACAATAAAAATTGTTTTATCTTGTTAAAAAACTTTTTTAAAATTTTGTGATCACAGATACCATATTGATAAAGCTTTTCCCATGTAAGTGTTCTTTCATGTATTTTTAAAGAATTTTTCCAGCTGCTCTAAAATCTTGCAATTTGCACTGGTAAGGTTTTTCTCCACATTGACTACTCTCATGAATTTTTAAATTTTGTTCAACAATTGTCTTATATAATCACATGAAGTGCATTTAAGATTTTTCTTTTGTATGACTTTGCTTGCGAATTTTTAAACATCTTTTTGCATTAATCAGTTGCAATGAAAACATTGATAATTAAATTAAATTTCTATAAAAATGATGTTAAGTTACACAGGATTACCCAGAGATTTATTTCCTATAAATTTCTTTCATGTATATTTTGAACATTTTATTTCTATGACTTGTTTCATATTTTTAAAAAAAATTTTGGTTGCCTTGAAATTATTTAGGTATGACATTGAGTTTTACTTCTGTAAACACACTATTAATTAAGACAGTTTATTTTCTGTACAAAATCTTTTTCTCTCAAATGAAATTATACTTACATTATAGCACAGTTTCATAACAAACTGACTTTATAAACATTCAACAGATTTAATCCTGTTAGTCTTTTAAAAACTTTTACAAATAGGTCTAGATTTTAGGTGATTAATTTTGTAAATATCAGAACTGCTTTCTTCAGTGAGAATGTTTTAAAAATTCATTGAGTGATTAAGAGTTTACTGCCAGATGACCATCATTGGTCAAAATTTAAAGTTCAAAAATGTTTGTTTATATAATAACTTTGTTTTATGACTTAGAATATCACAACAAATTCAGAATATATAAGGTTATGATCATCTATATATGGCATTAGCAAATTTTCAGGATCTCATTACATCCCAAACTTTAACATGAAGAAATAAGTCTTGCAAAATTTTCTTTTGCTGCAATCTAAATTACTGGTTCCAGTTTTCTCCAATTGCTAAATAAATATTATCATTTACTTTAAATTTTAAAGATTTTATAACATCAAAATGCAGATGAATATATTTTAATTTTTATACTTATGAAAAGAAATGGCTGAAATATTTGTAATATTTATAATCATCTGTCTGTATTTCATTTGTGAAATTGAATAACTTGTTGAAATTTACTAAGTGTGCTGGAAATGATTGTCCGCACTATGCTAAGTTAAACTGATTAAAAAAAACTCTATGTAAAGACGTCTGAAGATTTGTGAAATTGAATTAGATGTGATCTTTAATGCTGCGGTTTCTCACTATGAACAGAATCACAGTGATCACCCTATATTTTAAAATTAATAATTGTTCAGATGAGATTAAATATTAGCAGAATTTTATTCATAAATTAAAATAATCCTCTTATGCTGTATTGCAGTTGTTGTTTTTTTTTTTTAAATCACAATAATTATACATTTAAAAATAATTCTTAAAGAATTATTCATGTTATGACTCTTTCAGAGATTGATGAAACAGCTGGTTGGTAATCCATATATTGTAAAAGATCAATAGATTAGAATTAGTCTGCTATGCAATTTTAGTTCACAGATACAATAACCAAGTGGAGATGTTTTAAAACTGGACTTTTTCAGGTAAGACTTATTATGAACATAAGTAAAACAAAATAATGAAGTCATTAATTGCACAAGCAGTGTTAAAACAGATTTTTTTTTTAACAAAATGACTTATAATCCTACTTAATATTAAATCCTATTGACACTGTAACTTAATTTTACATATCCCAAAAATTGTAGTAATCATAAATTTAATTAATTACAAACTTCAAAAGTTATTTCTATTCATTTATTCTTTTTATTTTACAATGTAATGGATTTGAAATAGATATGAAAATATATACAACTTATGCCAACAAAAACACCTGCCTTACTGAAAGCCAGTTCCAAACCGACTCTTTAGTGATTGTGTGGTCTCAAGCAAAGTTCACAACTGAGGAAATGTTGTGGAAACAAAATCCTATTGTCACAGTAGCATGAGAGACTCATGATAACTGGGTTTATAATAACTTAAGTGACTGAAGAAGTGTAAGAACCTAGAAAATGTATCTAAAAATAGCCTGTGTCACATAGACTGGCTAGATTGTCAAGCCTGGCAGATTATTCATTCCAGTGATAAAAATAGTAAGAATATTAATAATAACATCAGTAGTAAAGCAAGAAACAGTGGTAATATTAAAGGTAAATATGGATACTTAGAATGTTTGAATTTTATTTGATACAAATTGTACATGACTAGAAAGTAGAAATGCACTGGTAGCCAAGGAGTTGTCGAGATTTAAGATTGATATAGCTGCTCTTAATAAAACTCATCTCCCAAGGGAATGAAATTTAATAGAACAGATGGATGAAATACAAATTTTTTCGGAAAGGTATTCAGTGAAAAAATGTATAGTGTTGGATTTGCTATTGTTGAAATTTTTTATTGTATTAACAAAAGGCTAATGGTGTTAAAAATTTCTTTGCACGATCCCAGATTTGTATTCATTTTAGTAATGCATATTCAGAGAAAGAAAGCTTTTATTCATTGTTAGATAACATTAATACAGCAATACTATTAAAAGAATGAGAAATTACTGGAAATAATGGTATTACAAATGGAAATTCAAATAGTTTATTATTGTAGAATTTATGCACAATGCATGGGCTATTATAAACATGGTTAGGCAGAATAACCATTATAAAGGCATGTGGATGCATCCACATTTAAAACAACAGCACATAATAGATTACATTATAGTTATGAGTCAGAATACAAGAGTTCACATTTGTGAGCACTTAAAAAAACAGATTGGACAATTCATAGATTAATATAATCCAAGATTAAAATGATAGATGCATTAAAAAAAACAGATATTATTCCAATCATATTTACAAAAATATTGAACTTTTTTTTTTTTAGGAAGATTTTCCTACACATATTAAATTCCAAATGCTATTAAACATTAAAATTATTAATTTGAATCTTCAGGATGGTCATATCACTGGAGCATGGAATTCTCTTAAGGAATGTATTACGGATACAAATAAATCCATTCTTGGGTTCATTAAAAAGAAAAATCATAACTAGTTTTCAGAGAATGACATTAATTAAGAAGAATGTGGAATTTTCTGTTTTCCAGAATAAGAGATTAATTAATTGTGGAACTTCATAATAAATATAAAAGATCTGAAGGGAGAAGTTCATCAACTGACAAGAAAGCTTTAAAATGATTGGTGCATTAAAACCATAAAGATTAGCACTTTCACTCCTCATAGTCAATCAAGATCATTTGTTGATGCAAGAAAAGCAATATATGGACTGAGAATATTTTCAATAGGTTGAAAGAAGTATTTTGATAATCTTTTGAATAATGATACAAGAATTGAGATGACAACTTTTAATGATATATTCATTTATCTAATTTGGACAATATCCAGTTTAATGAAATCAAAACAGCTCGAATACATAATATGAAAAATAGAAAGGCTGTGGATTTTGATGAAATACCAGGAAATATTTTAATATAGTGGCACCCAATCTTAAGGATACTTTTATTGTTCCAATTGTTAAAAATAAGGGGAATAGATAAGATTGCAGTAATCATCTGAGAATATTCTTATTATTGTCAACAGTAAAGGTACTTTCAAAAGATTTCTTGAACAGATTATTTCCATTCATAAATAAATGGTTACCAGAGATTCAACATGGTTTTAGAAAATCAAGAAGCATTATAGACATAACTTTTGCTGCCAATAAGAAAAATGTCAGGAACAAAGAAGCAATTTATATATTGTTTTTTATTGATTTGGTCAAAGCATTTGATTTGATTAATGGGACAGATCTATGGCATTTCTTAAAATTACATGGATGTCCACCAAAATTTATTCATATTATGCAGTTTCTATATAATGGAATGAGAGGAAATGTTGCTACAACAGGTGAAAAATCAGGCATTTGAAATAAAAACTAGTTTTAAACAGGAATGTGCATTTGCTCCAATATTGTTTTCAATTTTTATGATAATGGTCTTTGGAATCATGATGCAATACAAGTCTAATGGTGTTTTGAATTTGAATTGATAAAACAGTAAATTAAAGAACTTCTTGGATTTTTGAACTGATGAATGTGCCACTTTAAAGAATGTTTTGAATGCAACATATAAAGGATTTGATTTATTAATTAAGGTTCAAAAACCCCTTGAAGTTCTTTATCAACCAGTGAGTGAAGAAAAATCCTCTGCAACTTTTATCTTCGATGGTTATCAGTTTGAGAATGTAAATCAATTGAAATATCTTTTGGTAGTTTTATAACAACACAGACTCCAATATGCAGCTGATGCTTTTAACAAATTAAAAGATCAAGTATTTCATCACAAGGAAGTAACTACTGCAACTAAGTTAGTTCTAGATAATATTTTACCTAATTTATTGTATGGAAGTGAAACATGGACATTCTACCAGCATAATATAAAAGCATTGGAAAATTTTCATTTAAGAACACTTCATAAAATTTTAAATATACACTGACAATATCATAAAACTAATCTGATTTTCACCTTGCTGGATGTGATATTATTGAGACCACTATTGTAAAATCACACCTTTGTTCAAATGAACAATGCGAGACTTCCTAAGAGTCTTCATAGCAGCACAGTTTTCATGGCAGAGGCAGACCCTGACTACAATATCGAGATTACCTCAGAATAACAATAGCAATTGTTTCGATTGAGCTGAGGATAGAAAACATTGGAGAGGCACAGACATGGTGTTGAAGTATTTCAAAAAGAAAAATTATCTGCTGAAAAATCAAAAAATATCCTAAACATCAAATAAACAGAAAAATGTCTGAACATGTTCTATATGAGGACATATTTGTGATTCATAGATTGTTTTGTAATCATTATAAAATTCATTTCTAGAGTAGTTTTTCTTTTCTTTTGGAATGGCAATACTCCTTTACAAGTGGCTTCTTATTATTGCTACTATATAAAATACATATAATGTTAAACATATACCCAGATCACATAGTGTAGTGATTAATGCACAGACACATAAGATACAAACATGGTTGAATGGAAATTTTATTCAAGCGGCTATGCAAATTTAGAATATATTTCAGACAGTCAACTAAATATTCAAATTAATAATAAATGAGTAGTTATTCTTAGTTTGAAAAACTCCTAAGTAAAATTACCCATCAATCAGCAATTGACCCATGCAGTAATATTTCTTTCACTATGCTTTTCTGGGAGAAAGAGAAGGACAATAGAGAATGCTTTGTCATACTCACTGCTCTTTAAATTAAGATGATCTAGTCTTTTCTTTGCAAGCATGTAAAGTAATTCACAGTAACCACATCATATGTATTCCAACTTTCACACAAATATTAAAATTCATGGAAGGAAGAGAAGCAAGACTTTTATATTTTTTTAACACATACAAGTACATAAAATGCAGATAAAATTAACATGTATATATGAATATACTATTTAATTGAAAAATTATTCTCAAATAGTTAATAAAAAATTAGAATGTATGTTTCTCTGAAGAAAATCCCATTTTGAATCTGCCATGAAATGTTATTCTCTTCCATCCAAGTATTAATGAAATCTGTTAATATTTTGTGAACAATGGGAAATACTGATTTTTATCTATAGCTAGGTAATATCAATGATTCCTTAACCTTTACCCTTTCATTCATCCACTAACTTAATATCTGTACCTTTACTAAAATTTTCTTTTAAGTTCCCTAACATAACTTTCCATACCTCTTTCAGCTTTCACATCAATCCTTTTATTTTTTTAATCTAATTATTAGTCTATTCAATTCTGCATCTCTTATTCTATATATTTTTAATTCTTCAATGCAATGTATTCATTTCCAATTCCTCTTCATCCAAAAATTTTATTTAAGATTCAGACAATTTTTCAAATTCTTCCCTATCCTCACATTCACTTCATCCATAATTAACAAAGCAAAAGCTTTTTCTTTTCATTTCTCTTCTTTATATACCACTAAATTTTTTCAATACATCATTAATTTCTTAGCAATCTATTTTAAGTTCATGTCATTTCCATCTTAATTCTATCATCTTTTTTGTATGCAAGTAATTAATTATCCAATGCAATCTTTACCTATTTTCCCAGTAACTTCTTCGCAGTTTCTTTATGACCCCTAAATGTATTTTATATTTTTTTACATTTTCTAAGAAATGTATTTACTTTTTATTGATAAACCTATTAGTTGTAAATATCACTCTTTTGTAAGTCTTCCCTGTAACACATCCCTATTCAAAAATTTTTAATTCATCAACTTTTATATGCATTTAAAATACATCAAGTCAATTTCATCTCATTGCTTATTTTCCATCCATCTCTATCAATCTTTCTAAGTATCATAATCTAACTTTTTAGTTACCATTAATATCCATTTTCTTCTTCATCGAACATTTTTTTATTTTTCTTAGCTCTCTTTTAACCCATCAACAGTGTGCATCAAATTCTGCTCTAATCATGAAAACTTTCTTTCATATTTGGCATAATTGATTGAGCTTCCGATTGCTATCGAGAGGAGCCAGAAATTCTGGTGATCGCAGGTCTAGCACTTGAACTTCTTACAAATTCCCGAGCAATAAAGCCATTATGTGCTTTTTTTTTTTGTCCTGCAGTTTGACTCAATTGGTAAAGCATGGGGATCAGAAGGTTCCAAGATTGATTCTGGCACTCACGGGTCTGGTGCTCAAGCTTCTTATAAACTCCGGAACAATAAAGCCATATGCCTTCTTTCTTTTTCATAAACTTTATTCAAGTTTCCATTTTTCTCATGGATAC
Organism: Epiperipatus broadwayi; assembly: GCA_028023455.1. Classification (NCBI taxonomy): domain Eukaryota; kingdom Metazoa; phylum Onychophora; class Udeonychophora; order Euonychophora; family Peripatidae; genus Epiperipatus; species Epiperipatus broadwayi. The sequence continues at coordinate 101,774 of JAQFVV010012500.1, forward strand.
TTTTTAATAATGTCCCAGTCATATTTTTCCATCAATTTTATTAATATAACTATTTATATCATAATTAGTATTTAACCTTTACTCTTCTTTGAACTCATCTATATCTCCAAGTACCCAATTACAAATATTCTCATTATATTCTTTCACATCTTTCTCATTTCTAACATACAGTGAAACCAATCATTTCACTTTAGCCAATTTAATCTAACTCTCATACGTTCTTTATAATTTTTCCAAAATATTTTCTTTATTAATAATCCCTCCTTTCTTAGCCTCATTGCATCTATTTATCCACTTCCATTTACATTTTTGTAGATACAATACTTTTTCATTTCTGAAATATATCTATTAGTATTATCAATTATAAGTTTTCTATAAAAAAATGTCTCCATCTCTCTGAATTTAGTCACACTGCTACACTTTTAAAAACTATTTAAATCAACGACTACTCTTTTTTCAAATATTATTTTACTATAGTAGTTTCCATTCATCAATTGTAATATCTTCTTTCCAATTCTTATATCTACAATCACTATCTTATCCTAAGCTTACTGTCATCCTTAAATATAAAAATATCCTATTTCATTTCTATCTCCAACATTACATCTTTATTCTTATCTAAATATAAAGATAGTCCCTTAGTTAGATGCATAATGACATTTATTACAGTTCATTTATTATTTAATTCCCCTCTCAAATAAATGCAAACTTTCACTTTAAGATAATTTTTTTATTTCTAAAGTATGTATCTCATATTCTCAAAATAAATCCCATGATATTTTTGATAAAATTAATTCCATAAACATTGTTTAAATTTATACCATTATTAAACTTTTATAATAACCCAGCCTTATCTCTACTCAATTTCTTACAATAATCATATCTTCAAATATCTTCATTGGTTTCTCAATACCTCTATTTACATTATAATCTTCATCAGACAACATTATATTTGTTTTTTTTTTAATCGCACTAATATCTAATCCCAGGGCTTGGTACATGTGGATTCCCTCATTCTGTGAATACTGAATCACCCAATAAACATTCTCCCTACTTTTAACTTTCATACATTCATTTCTTATATGTAACATATTTCTTATCATCTTATAAATTAACTTTTCTAATAAAAATATCCCCTACAAATCAGACTTTTCATTTAATTATTCTTTACTCTAATAATGACATCATTAAATGAAAGTGCATCGGTAGATTACGATTTAGCAAGTACATGTAAAATCTTTAACAATTCCTTAAACTTGATAGGTTTTAATGATTAATCTAAAGATGTACCAATTCAAAAAGCAACACTTTCTAAATTTCAAATATCGAGTAAAAATGTTTAATTAAACTAAGATGTGATATGTTGGACTATTTCCATCATTTATGAGTGAATGTTGGAATGTAAAGAAAATTTTAAACTTTATTTGAACTTTCCAAATACAAACAACTTGTTAATAACAACACACAAATAGACAATACAGGTTAGTAATTAACAACGTTTCGAGTAGTATTATTCTCCACTCTTCTTCAGGTGTTGCTGGCCTATATGCACAGTGACAATATTCACTTAGAAGTTTATCTCGCACCTTTAGATTCTTGAATATCGAATTTAAGGCAAACGCTCTACCAACTGAGCTATTCTGTCAAAGGTAACATATAGTAAAAATTTGATATATTTATACTCAAGAATCTACAAGTGTGAGTTCAATTTCTAAGTGAATATTATCACTGTGCATATAGGCCAGCGACACCTGAAAATGAGTGGAGTATAATACTACTCGAAACATTGAGTAATTACTAACTTGTATTGTCTATTTGTGTGTTATTATTAACAAGTTATTTGTATTTGGAAAGTTTAAATAAAGTTTAAAATTTTCTATACATTCACTCATAAATGATGGAAATAGTCCAACATATCACATCTCATAATATACCATCATTACAAACCTTCAGACAAATGCTTAATTAAACTACTTCTAAAATATCAAACCTATTTAAGTGGCCACGCCTTAAATCCCCACAAAAACCTTCTAACTTTAATATCACAAACCAAATCAGTCTTCAAATATACAACGAAAACCTTGGAGTTTCAAAGAGACTTCAAAACATTAGCTTCTTTAAAATGATCATTTCATACATCATAAGTCTATGTTTGATTTAGTTTTAATTCGTTACGAAACGTTCACTTAAAAACGTAATCCCATGCTCATATTCAAATTGAACACTAGCAGTGCCGAATGAATAAACGAATGTAAATTTATTACTTTAATTTTTTACACTAAAAATAGCAAAAAAAGATCGATCGTTTTTTTATTATTATTAAAATAATACAATAACAAAAACATTCCGCACTTTTTACCCCATGAAATCTTGTCTAACAGTACAGCGCTCAATTTTACACCGAGAAGTAAATTAGAAATGTGAGATGCAAGATCCAATGGAATTTCACAATTATACAAAACAATTTTATGCTAAATGAACTGAATTTTCGAAAATACACGTTAGACCAAGGTGGATCACAGGAAGTTAATGGAGAATATTTCCGGTGACCAGCAACAGTGTCAAGGTGAATTTCGAAAATTCAATTTATTCAACATAAAATCGATTTAGTAAAAAATACTGGGAAGGTATTTTATAATTCTTTTTCGCTAAAAATAATTTATCAAATATAATCCGAACTTCTACGAAAACTTCAATTATTACATGTATACTACTTACTTAAATAACAATTCAGGCTTAATAAATGAGATTTCTCAGATTTCAAATACTGAGTAACAATTTACCAAAGATACTAAAAGAAACTTGTCATTTAAATGACACCCTTCACCATAAATTCGTAAATGTTTTATATGATAATCTTTAATAGGAAAAAATCAAAGTCACAATTTTGAAATGTGTACCGAAAATCATTATTATGATATTTCAAACGTGGAAATTTAAAACAAGGGATACGTACATTACAATGATATGATAGGTTGACATTTTCAATTTAACGCTAATTTGCAAAACGTAATGTCATTCTCAAAGACACAAGAAACTATGTACGTATTTACCGAATTAAAATAGACAATAAAAAAATCAATCATTCTTATCCATCATTTAATTTTCCCAGTAAATCTTCTTATATAACAATAGGCTCCTAAAAACAATGGGAAAATATTCGTAAGGAAACTGAAGGAACAAACAAAACTTTGCAATTATTTTATTAAGCTTATCTTGAATAAACGTTTGACTTTTATCTAATTTCACATTACGTTTGCTGCACCGATGCTCTTCGAGTAAAGCTTTTTCAGTTGATGAATTCCCTTTCCTTTTTGTTAATAGGTATATTGATAAAAAAGAGGAAGTCATTTTCAGTATTATTTATCGAAACATTCATTAACCAATCAGTATTTCAAACAAACTTTCTAGTCTTATTTCAAAATATGCTTAATTTAATAAAAAAATCTAAGTAGTAAACAAAATAACATACCTAAGACTTTATTATAAATTAACGTCTACCCAAATTTAATGACTGTATTTAAGCGCTCTCTATTAGACTATGGTGAAAATAAAACGTACAAGTGCGTCTTTAAGCCGATTAGTATCCGTGCTGAAGTAATTTACATAAACGTACATTGCAACATACGCATAATATATACATATCTCGCGTATGTTGCAATGAACATTTATGTAAATTACCTTAGCACGGGGATTGCAAATTTTATAAAGAGTAGCAATGATTTTAATTTTCTTCTGATTTTTAAAAAATCTATAGTGTGTTTATTTATATTGCTGAAACTTTGAAATTTTTGATTGTATTTGAATTAAATATTTTAATTCTAAAACAAAGTTAAATATTATTCTTAAAAGGCTAAACTTATAAATAAATGTGAATTTATTATTTAAATATCTATTAATAAATTGAAATTTTATTTTAACGTACTGCGTGATTACATTACAATATTTGATATATATATTGTAATCTAAAAAAAAGAGAGAGAGAATGTCGAAAATCGTAACAAACAGCGGTATCAACAACGCTTAAACCCTAAGACGATCGATCTAAACCCTTTGCCGATAGATAGCTAATACGATGGGCAAGCCATTTTATAACCTATACAGAAAGAGAGTAGGAACGATGCTGTGTAAATAACAAGCTAAAACGTTTCTCGATAATTAACATTTGACAAAGTTTTGCTCTGCGAGTTAATAACATATCCCACAATACAAAGATTATCGGGGAAGCATCATAATAAAATATAGTAAAATACAAAGTAATCTTATATTAATAAATGAAGACGAGGAGAAATCTCAACTCACTCTAGCATAAATAAAAGCATCTTCATTTTGTAAACATATATCATTAAGGTTACATTTAAATTTCTTGATCTGATACAACAACTTTTTTTTTTAATCCATCTTCTAAAAATCTTTTAAGCATCTCATTGCTTTGATCAGATAAAATATTATTTAATTCTTATGAAATTTTGAAATGTTCTTTTAAAATCTATGCCAATTAAAATCCATTAATGCATGTAAAATTTTAATAAAATAAATTTAATAATATGGTTTGCAAAATTATATTAGAGTATCTCAGGGTAATATGATCTCATAAATTCTTTTGACTAGATTTAGTCAGTGTTGAATGCCATCCGAGTTAACAGAATAAATAAGACATACACTTCACCTAAGCTAATGTCTTATCACAATAATAACATTATTCCCAACTTGAATAAAATAAACATTATTTTTAACTTTAGAATAAGATAATGAATAATCTAGGATTACATTCAGACTTTAAGAATGGGTAAGGGATTTTGTAACAATCTTAAACATCCTGGAATAAGTTGACACCTAAGCGCCTTCTAAACACGAACTAGGTTCAAGTAAAATTAAATCTTATTGTAAAATGATAAATATGATCTTCAAATATGAAAATAACTTTAGAATAAATATGCACATTGATATGAAATAAGCAAATCAAATTAATTAAAGTGAACTAAATAACAAATCCAATTGAATACTTTATTAAGCAAATGCATCTTTTTTTAAATGTAATACTAATGCTTAAATAATTCAACAAAAGTGACTCATCAGTTTCAATGTCATGTGCTCTTTTAGCAAATACACTTAAAATAATTGTATATTTTATAAGCATTTAAATTTTAATCAATATGTGGAATGATCACTGTTTGATATATGGAATGATGTGAGGAAACATCTATGAGAAATTTCTTAAATAATAACAACCAATTTTTATTTACAAAAAAAAAAACAAAATTACAAATAATCCATATTTGAGTCCACATAACCAAAGTGTTCACAATGTTATTTCCACAAAATCTAAAACAAAAAGATTTAAAAATTTACATCATGTTTTATTAAATAAAATTCCATTGGATTAAGCAAAATATTCCAGCATATTACAATAACTTTCTATTGTTCAACTAGTCATAAGTTCTCATTTATCAATTCATTCATACAATGATAATAACCTTCATATAATGCTCTTTCTATGAATATTTAACACAATAATAATAACAATATTAGCCCACTAATCCAGCAATGAAGGAATTATATTAGATATGTATGCATAAAATAAATTTAAAAATTTGTTTTTAATTAATTATTTATCATATTTAGTCCTGACAATTAACAAAGCTCAAATACAGGAATACATATTTACGATGTATTTATTCACATTCCTTGGAGGTAAAGTAGATATTCCTCAATAACTTGATAGAATCAATAAAAAATGACAAAGTCATAGTAAAATATTACACATACTTTATTAAACATATTTCAAACTACAAACAAAATCTATCTTCAAATGATAAAGAAAAGCAAAATTTAGTATGCTGGCATAGCTCATAAGAAGAACCTACTTTTGAGGGCTAATAAAAGATCTAGGACTTTGTCACTCATGAAAATAATGAGAATGTGTCTCAAAGATAAAATATTAAATAGGAATTGCCTTAAAAGTAGAGAGATCCTAAACTACAATCCCTAAAATATATGCTATGAGCACATAAAAGCTAGCAAGACAAATAATAAAAGAAAGACAATGCTACCATCCCTTTTGAAAGATAAGCTAGAAAAATAACAGTAGTGACTCACATTACCATCTTTAAATATACTGGCAAATAAAAGAACTCCTAAAATAGAATAAATCTAATATCTTTAACAAATGTACTACAGCTAACAAATGTGAAATATGATAAATAACAATAATGCCAAATATGGCTCTATTATCATTAGGTAATAAATAATTATAAAATAAATCACAGAAATATATATATATTTATCTAGCTTACAGCGTAACAATATACCTTCATAAATAAATTATTCATATTTAAAAGGAGAGACATATACTGTTTTAAAATATATACTGATATGATAAAGTACTATTGTGAGAATATTACATTTTAAAATATATAATATATAGGGTATATGAGCAGACTTTCACATGACCCACAACTCTCCACACTATCTCAGAACACAGATACACTTGAACACCTATATGTCGAAAAGATAAATAATCACCAATATACGTACTTCATGCTTAACCAGCAATCATGAGTTGGTCCAGATTATCAATATAGTAAATAACATGAAAATAATATGCATATAAATAAAACATAGTATGAAAAATCATAATACAAAGAAATTCAACCTTTTACCATCAAATAAATTTAACAATGTTTTTCTGCTGCTGTTTTGAATTATTCTCCATTAAACTTGAATATGAAGATGAATGATAGCAACAACATCTTATGGACAGGAAACATATTCATTATATAACTAATGTATTAAAAATCTATAGTATAATTATGCAATGTTGAACACATTTCTTTTGGATATCCTTAGTGAATTTTAAATAATTCTGCTAGCAAGTATAGGATAAATTTATATCCATTCATTAAATACATTCATGGATTTAAATTATAATGATCATAATGATGCAGTAAATATATCTTAAGTTTTTGAACTCAGGTTTTAAATTAATCCATTATACAAATTATTCAAATTTGTAATAATAATGTGAATATTGTGTGATAAAGTATTTCTGATAAATAGCATTTATTAACATTGTTAAATATTTGCAGAAGAAAATATTTAATTCCAATATCATGTCTGTGAGCTCACTGGTTGCCATAGCGATGCATGGATGGAAAAAATTTACAGATTTAACTATTATTGCAAGCATTTATGAATTAAGTTTATTGAATATAATGACATTTTGCAGGTAAATTTAAAATTAAAAAAAATGATACAAAAAAATCTCAAATTTCAAAAGAAATGGAGTAACGCATATATATTTTATAGAAAAAATAGTGAATTGCTGTGTCTGATATATATGAAAAACATTTCAGTTTTAAAAGAACATGGTATTATGAGATGCACTATTCTAATAAATGATCTATCTTGTGTTATTTACTTGACTATTGATTTAATCTACTAGGCTAAGATATTTTACTTGTTTTTATAGTGATTTTTTGCAGAAAAACATATACTAACAAAAATAAAGCTGAATTTTATTTCTTTTTATTTATTTTTTATGATGATGATGATGATGATTACACTGAGTAAAATGAGAAAAATTGAGACAGAAAATTTCACATTTCAAAAGAAATGAACCAACGCATATTTGTTTTATAGAAAAAAATAATAAATTGGTGTTTCTGAAATGTCTGGAAAGTATTTCAATTAAAAAAAATATATAATATTAAGAGACACTATTTACCAAAATATTCTGATTACAACAAAATTGTTGGAGGGGGGGGATATTAAAATAGAAAGCATGAAAAGGAGCTTCTTCATGTGGGAGAGATGTTTCATAAAAAGTACAAACAAATCAGAAAATTCTGTGCAAGCAAGTTACATTATTTCAAAAAGTATTTTTTGAAGAGGAGTTTATAAAAGTCTGAATCTTAACTACTGTAGAATTAATTTCTCCAGAACATATAGAAGTTACAGAATATAAATGTCATGAAGAGTAGTTACAAAGTGAATAGGAAAAATTGTCATTAAATATAGAACAATCATTAATAATAATCATGTTACTTTATTTTTAATTCACAAAAAAATTATTACTCTCCTTTTAAAAAAGAAATGGAAGTTGGCTGGCCAGTTGAAAAGATTGCCCACTTCTAATAATTAGGGGTAAATTTTAAGTAAATTTTTGATCAAATATAGCTGGATCATTTTTACGTTGATAATTTGTATTGTCCATAAATGATGCTCTAAATATCCAAATGGCCCTTGTTAGGAAAATGGTTCTCCACCCTTAGATTAAATGGATTAATCAAGGTATCACATTTTGAGGGGATGTCTTATTCATAAAGAGCCTCTGGTATGAATATTTTTCAGATATCCCAATAAAATTACAAACAGAAATGTAAATTTAAGTTGTGATACCAATATCAAATCAACAATTTACAATTTATACATAAAATTACATAGATATATCATAAACATTAAATAGTTTTATAAAATAAATATATATTACTAAATATAATGCATTATGAAATATCACATTTTTAAAATGTGTCCATTTTACTTCTATTTAATGAATAACATCCGAAAAATCACATTTTTTGTACTTCTTTTCTATTCTTTATATATTGAATGTGTTAACTCTTGTTTGCACATTATGGAACAAAGACAATTTTCAATCAACTTTAATTTATATCAGCATTTAAAATTATCATGGTCAACATAAAGATAATTATTATTACAATTAATGTATGTGGAAATTTTTCATTATAACTGTAATCTATTATCTTCTTCATTAAGTAATATTTACTAAGGCAGTAACCTTTAGGAATAAGCGTCTTAAAAATTCGAAGGTAGGGACCTCTACAGGTCTTAATAAAATTTATAATTACAACTTTAAATTATCTTCTTCATTCAAAATCATTCTGTTAATGATATTTTTGAATAAGATCTTGGTATAAAAAAGAGCTTTGCTAATTGCTCAACAAGCTTTGTGATAAATGCTTAGCAAGAGAAAGCATTTAAAATATCTCTATCAGAAACCACAACCAATCCCCTGACCAATGGTTTCATGATTTGGCACTCTTCAGATAGGCACTAGGGTAGTTTCAGACACTAGACCAATGGTTTATGCTTTGGCATTCCTCAGAGAGGTGCTAGGGTAGTGTCTAAAACTACCCTAGTGCCTCTCTGAGGAGTTCCAAAGCATGAAACCATTGCTCAGGGGATTGGGTGTGGTTTCTGATAGAGATATTTTAAATGCTTTCTCTTGTTAAGCATTTATCACAAAGCTTATTGAGCAATTAGAAAAGCTCTTTGTTTATATTTTACAATCTTAAAAAAAGAAGTGGAGTCATGTGATATATGACCCTATTTTTTTAAGATCTTTGTATATTTTCTTTTCATAAAATGTTTTGAAATCTCATGATATTTTTCTAAATATTTGTTTCTAATTTTTTATATGAATAATTATTTTTAAATAATTTAGATATAATAAATATATATGACCCAATAATGAAAAGTATCATTATAAATTAATGTGGCAGCTGAAGAAAAGAATAGAGACAGAATAGTGGCTAAAGAAGTCAGTTACTGATGAAGATCTACAGAAATGTCAAAGAAAGAGTGCATAAACAGTCAAAATAATTTTGAAAAATAATGAATATTAAACATACTACTATATGGCCTGACTGCCAGTATTTGAATCCTCTACCAGATGATGCTTCCAAAATAGATTCTTGAATCTTGGGTGACCTAATCTGTACAATCGTATAAAATTTATCTGATAAATATTCTAGTTTTGGTTCTCCTCATCACCTTCCATCACTTGAAATATGCATTTTAATTGCTGATTAGATCAGTAAGAAACGTGACATTTCCTTTGTTGTATTACCATAGTTAAATTTCATCCTCAATTACTGTAATATATAAACAAATTTCTAATAAACAAGATTAGTACTTTATTAACAAATAGATCAAATAATATATTCTTTCATAACAACAAAATTTAAGATGTTGCTCAGTTATCTAATATACTTAATATATAGGGTATATGAGCACAGACTTTCACACGACCCACCACTCTCCACTCGATCTAATAACACTGATACATTTAAACACATATATGTTGAAAAGATAAATAATCACCAATATACGTATTTCATGCTAAACCAGCAATCATCAGTTGGTTCAGATTATCATCTCTACACATCTATACTATAAGTGCTCAGATATATATTAAGACAGACAATCTTCATACTTTAATGGACAGGCTTCAATCTACTCCACACTCCAACTCTTCAACCGTTCATCCAATTGAAAATCTGATGATGGAATGCTCAAAGGTTACCCTGAGGCCAAGATTCCTGTCACACCCATATTGAACTAAGGTCAATCTGAACCCCACATGTACAGGACATAATCCATTTAATACATATGCAAGGATGGGCAGACATCTCTATAATGTAATAACTGAAACACAGGCTTATTATATACCTGTGTCTATATATATATGTAAGAAAATGATAAATTAGCGATCATTATCATAAATTACACTATGCTGTGCAGTTTGGTGCCATTGATAGAGTGTTTGTCTTTGGATCAGGAGATTGCCTTGGGATCAGGAAATCCCAGAATTGATTACGAGTTCTGACAGATCTGATGCTCAAACTTCTTATCAAATTCTGAACAATAAAGTTATATGCCTCCTTTTTTCTTTATAAATTACACAGCATTATTTCTAAATTTTACTCTTGAATATTAAATTAAGTTGAATTAACCTTTCTCTGTGCTACTAGAATAATTTCATATTTATATGTGATTTCCTTTTCAAAAATGAGCCTAATTTATATCTAATATGAAGGTAATTCTTATTAGTTCTTTATTCCTATACAATAATATCACTTATAAATGTTACATCTGGATATTAATGTGCACAATATTAATCAATTTATACTGCTAAATGAGAGTTAGATCTCTAGACAGAATTAAAATCAATGACCTAAATAGATTATACTTATTATAGTTATCATGAAGTCAGTCATGTGATACAATCTGCATTTGCAAGAATTACTACACAACTGTTAATAAAAATTCAAGCACAAATAAAATTCTGTGCCAAATGGTATATATGTTTTAATGGCTGCTACTATTTTGCCAAGGTATGTATGAAAATAACATTCCGGTAGATAAGAAATTAGCAAAATGTAACACAAACATCCCTTTTGAATGCAATTATTTGAGATTTAAAATCAGCCCAAATGATTCAAGCCAAAACAGACGGGCTTGTAATAAAAAATTAAGGAAATAATACTCTATTAAGGTAACAAACTATCAAAACAAATTTAGAAAGTTTTTAAAAGGTGTTATGTGTGTAAAATATTAAATCTTTTTAGGATAAGATTGAACCGCTAAAAAGTATGTTTGTGGTTCAGAAGATAGCAGTTAATCATTATATTTCAAGAAAGAGAAAATAACTTTTCAAAAAGAATAGTAAAGTGGTAATACCTTATAAACATAAAACAATTTATAGGGCCCATTGACTTTTATAAAAGTTATCTAAAAAGAAAAGTACATGTAATTCAATCATAGTATTATTTTCTCTATAAAAACAATAATGAAAATCAGACAGAAAATGTAGTTGAGGCTAAAAAAAAATTTCTTAACTTTTGATAAGATATTTATATATTTTAATAATGAATTAAAGATGTTTTGGGTTACATCTGGCTAAATAAAGCTATGAACTTTGATCATCAACCAAATTGTGATGGACATAGACCAATTGCTTTCATGAATAATATTTCTGTAGTGTAATCGTAGCTACAACGCTCTCATCCAAGATAGGAACTGATTACTATACACATTTAACATATGGTGGAACCAGACATGTGGAAAAAATATACGATCTCCAAGATGTACATTTCATGCTGAAGCAGCAGTCATCAGTTGACTCAGATCACAATCTCTTACACATATCTTTATCTTTGTTCAGTATATATAGATGGCCACTTACTATAGTTTAATTAATAAGTGTCAAACTTACTGTTCTCACCATTTTGACACAAACCACTTAATGGAAGTATATTAATAATTTTTATTAGTCATTCATTAGGCTAAAGATTATCCACTTAATGAGTAATATTTATGTAGTGTAATTTTCACTACACCACTCTTATACAAGATAGGGACTGATTTCTATACACTTTTAACACCTTGCGGAGGATGTAATCATAAAAATATGACCAAAGACATGAAAAAGATGTATGATTCCCAAGATGTACATTTCATGCTGAAACAGCACTCATCAGTTGGCCCAGATCACAGTCTCTTACACATATCTTTACCATTGTTCAGCATATATAAATAGTCAATTACTACAATTCAATTGATAAGTGTCAAACTTACCTTCCTTACAACTTTGAGAGAAACCACTTGATGGAAATATATTAATAATTTTTATTGGTCATTCATTAGACCTGAGATTATCCACTTAATGAATAATATTTCTGTAATGTAATTTTCACTATAACACTTTCACAATAGACTAGTTGGGCATTTTGAAGATCATACATCTTTTTCACATGTCTTTGGTCAAATGTTTATGATTATGCTTCTCCACAAGATTTAAAAAGGAGATAACCTTGCATGAGAGTAGTGTAGTAAAAAATTACACTGCAGAAAAGGTGAATAATCTCTTGTCTAATAAATGATTAATAAAAATTATCAATTGCTTTCACATTATATTCTTTGTTAAAGGTTGAGAGAAAGTTATTTAATTTTTTAAAAAAATTCGGAAGTCTCTAAATGGAAAACTTTAGGAAAGTGTTCGATTGTGCCGTGCTTATGATAATTAATGCTTCTCTCGGCAGAGAGTAAGACAAATATGTTATAATAGAAACATGTATATACATATGAAACATTATCATTTAGCCGTTAAACAAACGCCTTTTTACTTCTGAAATATCCGACAGTATAAAACTGTATATTGTAAATATAAGATTATTTATTTTTGTAAGTACGCACGGAATTCTTCACTTTAATAAAATTCCCTTTATTGGAGAAATTTACTCTAGAAATTTGCTGGATAGATCGTATTAAAATTTATAGATTAAATTAGAATAGAATTGGTATGCAAATAAAACTAATTGAATACAAATTAGATCGTATATATTTATCCCCCGGTAAATGAAGAAGAGGGAGGAAGCATATAAAATGATTAAACTGGAATAAAGTTAGTGTTGATTTGAAGTGATAACAGGTCAGCAGTAAAGAATGATAAATGGTAGACCAATAAATCGATTAGCAGTAATTAAGTCTAAAATGGAATAGCTGCAAGCAAGAAGCAGTTACTTGTTTGGGTATTGAAAGATTATACCAGCGAAGAATAATTAACTGAAACTTAATCAAACCGCGAGAGACAAGTTGGAAACAGACATGATTAATATATAACATATAAATTGTGTGTGCCGAAGTAAGTACTGATATTGCCAATTTTAATAGATTTATTCTACATCTGAAATTAGATATGCTTATTTGTGTTTCAAGAGACATTTGATTTAAAAGCACAAATAATTAATAACTGGATTATTTCTGGTATGGAAGATTATTTATACCTGAGGAAAATAAACAGTGTATTAATATTAATGCACTATTACCTTTTTACGTTGTTTTTTTAACCACATTATTAGATGTTATTAAATAAATCTTGTTATATATACATTTCGAAATATAATTTCTTTATTTAGCTCGCTGACGGGTCAGGGCACAGCAACTTCTATTTCATAATTAATATAAATTTCAAAATATAAACAGTATAAATATCTTTGTTGTTCTGTGCAAAATTCGCAATGTGGTAGTAGATGGACATTGGAACACATAGTTAAGTGTATATTAATTACTTTTACGTCTTAATTTCAGAATGTGATAATAGAGGGCGCTTAAATGCTACTATTTGTTTGTATACGTAAGAAACGTTAAATCATGAGATATTTTGTTTGTAACCTCCATGTATATTCAAATAATTAGTTTATTTTGAAAGTACGACTATAAAAATTTGTTTGAAGAACTTATTTAGTGATGAATATTTTAATAAAGTTGTTTTTATTGAAAGAAAGCTAAATTGTCATCCTTTTTTTTAAAATATTTATCATTAAAAAATGGTGCGGAAGAGAAAATAAGTCTACAGAGGATGCTTTATGTCAGTCGTCTTCAACCTTTTCACACCTGCGGACCGGTAAAAATAAGGATAAGGTTTCGCAGATCGACAGAAATAAGGATAAAGTTTTGCAGACTGGCAGAAGTCTATAGATAAATTTTTATAAAGATATAAACTGCTTAGCATAATTGTTATAACTGATCAAAACAACAGTATTAAATATACAAAATCAAATTATATATATATGGAGTTTGTATAATAAAAAACTTTTTTTTTTAATTTTGAATTTTCTTAGAAAAGTAATCAAAAATTTAATCCCCCCCCCCCCATAAACATCTGTGATAACTAGAAAACTAAATTAATTTATGTATGATTGCATCACATGATCACATTTCCTATACTAGCATATTAATTGTTAATAAACAGAGCAAAACTCTCCATACAGTATTGCCACCTGTGCTAAACAGAGTAATCAATGGATGCCAGAAGGCTTTTGCATAAAATCCCTATCTAATGCCTACTCATCCAATATCCCCAGACTAGTTTCTGGCTTGTGGCCTTCGTCAGTGAGGAGCTTTGGATCTGAGAGCACTGCATCTAGATCTTAGGATCTAATGCAACCCTCTAGCAACCACCTTTTATCTCCACTTAACTACAAAACTATGATAATGAAATTGAAAACACAAAAAATATTTTCAATCTAAGCTCAATAGCTTATATAGTCATATGGGTCTGAACTCAGTTCAGCACCCATACATTTTGGTGTCTTTGGCTCTTTTACAACCATAGCCACCACTATCCTATTAGGCAGGATTGGTGTTAAACCATTAAGCATCACATGATCAGATTTCCTATACTAGCACATTAATTGTTGATAAACAGAGCAAAACTCTCCATACAGTATTGCCACCTGTGCTAAACAGAGTAATCAATGGATGCCAGAAGGCTTGTGCATAAAATCCCTATCTAATGCCTACTCATCCAATATCCCCAGACTAGTTTCTGGCTTGTGGCCTTCGTCAGTGAGGAGCTTTGGATCTGAGAGCACCGCATCTAGATCTTAGAATCTAATGCAACCCTCTAGCAACCACCTTTTATCTCCACTTAACTACAAAACTATGAGAATGAAATTGAAAACACAAAAAATATTTTCAATTTAAGCTCAATAGCTTATATAGTCATATGGGTCTGAACTCAGTTCAGCACCCATACATTTTGGTGTCTTTGACTCTTTTACAACCATAGCCACCACTATCCTATTAGGCAGGATTGGTGTTAAACCACTAAACATCGCATGATCACCTCTTATACTAGCACATAATTGTTATTAAACAAGGCAAAACTCTCTCCATACAGTAGTGCCAACTAAACAGAGTAATCAATGGATGCCAGAAGGCTTGTGCATAAAATCCTATCTAGTGCCTACTCATCCAATATCCCCAGACTAGTATCTGGCTTGTGGCCTTCGTCAGTGAGGTGGCAATACTGTATGGAGAGTTTTCCTCTGTTTATGTATGATTGATTAGATTTTGTTTTCATTTGGTTTCTTTTTTTTTAATTGGGTAAAAATGAGATGAAAAAATAAATAAAAATTGTTTATATTAATTAAAAGTCTAAACTCTTATTCTACCGCGGGCCCGGCACCGGTCCGCGGACCAAGGGTTGAAGACCACTGCTTTATGTGGTATCTACCTTTGAGGTAAATATAACACCGAATTTGATAGAATTCACTTCTTTAACACAAATTTAATAAGAATAATAGCTAAGTTTTGTTTATTCCTTCGTAATCAGTGATATTGTGTTAACTTTTTTTTTAAATATATATATACATATAGATTAAAAATGATTGATCATTATATATTTTTTATTTTAAAAAGTTTTTAATCATCGAGTAATATTTTTTATTTTAAAAAGTTTTTAATCATCGAGTAATCTTATGAGATATGTTAATTCCGAGCATGAGTGCGTACTTTTTCTTGTATGGGAGGATCAGTTAGCTTGTTTGCTACGCAATGTCAGATTCTAGAAAATAAGGTTTCGGATCGACTTCTGTGCTGTTGTTCGAGCTTTTTATGAAATCCCAAACCATTCGATTAATTTTGTTTAATAAAAAAAAAAGTTAATTATATCATAATATATATGTAATTCTCGATTTAAAGAAGATAATGATTAGAATCTCGCATTAAAACTCATAATAACGTTAATTTATTATCGTATGCATTTAAAAGCTGAAAAATTATGAAGCATATACAGGATCTTGCTGGAGAATGATCATTTAAATTTGTTCTAGGGTCTTTGCTGAATTAAATGTTATGTGGCATTTTAAATCCGGAAAATCTTGCTCATTAACATTGAACGAATATTTGTATGAAATACCAAATCTTTTTTTTTTTTTAATTCCAAAAGTGACAATTTGTTACTTATTAAGGAATATATCATGTATAGCGATGAATTTAGTGAACCATTATTTATTGATCCACTTTGGATAAGATATAAATATTTTTACAATGAATAATTCTGGAAAAGACGAATGTGAAAAGAAAATGGTTGTTGGCAAAGTTAATTTATAGGATAATAAGCAAATATTACAGCGACACAATGGCTGTGTGAAAAAGAGTAGAGAGAATGTATTTTGGTGTAATTAGGTAATGTAGTAACTAGAAGGAATAGGGACAAAATGAAAAGCTGAGTCTGTTTGATACTGGGATTGGATATTGTTAAGATATTAGAAACAATTTGAGATAATTATTGTTATTTATAATTTTATATTCTTAATTATCAGAAATGAAAATTAATATCCATTATGCTGTTTTTTTTTTCTCATGTAAATTATAATAAATAACAAATATATAAATATATATAGATCAATAGTTATAGAAAAGCCTTTTTCAGCACATGGTTTGGTGCCCTTCTCAAATTTTAAGCATCTATCAGACGTTAATTAATTAATTAATGCCGATAGATCCAAAAAGAAGATAAATATAACTTAATAATTATATGGATATTTATAAAACTTCAATAAATTTAATTAATAACTGGTCAATAAAAAATGAATGGAAAATTATTAAAAAGGTAATATATATAAAGTTAAATAAAGTTTTTTTATTCTGTATATTATTTAGTTAATTTTTTCAACTTTTATTGTATTTCTATCAATTTTATTCATCATTTATTGTGTTATTTTTATTTTACTTCCATGATAGAATACTACAGAGTACTCCATTTTTACAATAATTATTTCATGTTAAAGTAGATGCTTAACATTTAAGGACACAATGCCATGAGCCAAAAAAGGCTTTTTATGTATAATTATTAACATACATATATATGGTTATTAGACATGGTATTTTTGTTATTTATTATAATTCTTTGTGTATTTACATTAGTTTTGTAATTTTTTTAATTATTTTGTATTCATCATCATCATCAACCATTATCAATCCACTGCAGGATGAAGGTCTCTCCAAGTTCAATCCATCCTTTCCTATCTTTAGCTTCTCTTCTCCACATTACCCCTGCACACTTTCTCATCTCATCTGCCCATCTCACATGTGGTCTCTTTCTGGGTCTTTTACAATCTCTTGGAATCCAGTTTAAAATTTCAATTGTCCATCTATTATTGTTCTGTATTAGTACTATCTAAAATAAAGGAAGTACATTTTTCTTTATCTTTTACACACAATATTTTCAATTTATTTTTCAATGCTTTGACAGAATTATTCCAGTTATTTTTGATGCTATTATTCTATTTAGTTACATGTTTTACAGTAGTCATAATGTATTTTTATCATTTCCAAATATATACTAATCTAAAAGTTCACATCTAGATTTTTTTATCTTGATATATTTATTATAAATATTGAAAGTGTAGTAAAATAAAAATGTTCTTTGAAACATTTGTTCATGTTTAAGTGTGTGTCTTCCTCCATATCTATAATTTCAGTGATTGAATTTTCAATAAATTGCACTTTAATTTTTAGATTAAAAAAATATTTAAAAAAAGATTGTAAATATCTCACTAAAAAGTAAAAAAAATAGACTAATAATACATTTCATAAAAGCATTTGAGGCTTTTTTGATTTTTATGATTTATTTGAGCCTTACATAAAAGCATTATTTTTTTTTAAATTTTTCTTAAATATTTTTTTTTTATTATTATGTTTGATTTTTCCACGAAGAGAGCATCTGCTGTCAATGATTTTGGATTATTGTATTCATTTTGAATTTGAAAATGAAAAAAAAAATTATTTCTCTAACTTTTTTTTACACAGTTTTTTTTACAAAATATTTATGAAATATTAATTATTTCAGAAAAATAATTTAGATTTTAGTTGGAAAGATTTACTTTTAATTAATTAAGTAAAATTAATATTAACCAAATTTTACTCTGCAAAAGTAATATTACTGTTGGTTCAGTAGTTAAAGACCTTTCCTGGGAAAAGTAAATTTGTGAAAGTTCTAATGAGGACCAGATTTTTTTTAATTGTTAAAAATTCAAAAATGTGGACATCCTGACAAAAATACTAGACAGGACAAGTTAATATAAAAGCATTTAATAATAGAATTTATAAAATAAAATTTTAATTTATTTTATAGTGGAATCTGTACTGATTGATTAGACACACATCCCGCTTGATGGTGTTTATGTGCTAAAACACATAAAAATGCCATTTACGCAACCTGAAATTTACAACCTATAGAACAGTATTAGTCATTGCGGGCCTGTATTGTGTTGCAAATATTATGGCCCGCTGATGTGCTTCGCAACACTATGCAAATGTGCACATTTCACATATTGTTACTGTATTCTGTGAGGTTGTATGAAATTCAACTGACCATAACTTGTAATGTGCATTTGAAGTAATGATTTTACACCCTACCAGCTCATAGTATTATGTACTAATAATTGTAAGCTCATCACCATGCTTCTCTACACAGCTTGGAAGGTGAAAAAGAGTGCTAAAGTGTAGGGACAACTACAATTATACAGAATGAAAAGGCGCGTTTGCATGAGAACAGTTACGAGACAAATTAAATGGTTGAGGTTACATGTTGTTTTGGAAATCAGACACTTGGTTTGATCAAACTACTGCCTCTTTTGGACTATCCTTTGGATTGTTAAAAATATTGGTCTCCAGCCTTGCACATTCCAGCACTACGCGCTATCATTTATAATGTAATTTTAAATTATAATTATTTGATTTCAGAAAAATTTAATTGTTGCGATTTATAAAATAATGTTGATTCATAAATTGTTTACAAATACTTTGCAGAATGTCGGCCCGTAATGTTTATAATAGTGTCTTTTTCAGATAAAGAGCAGCTACAAGACAACTAAAATTGCATGTTGTTTTGGAAAATCATAATGTTGGTTTGATCAGAGTACTGCATCTTTCAGATGATCCTTTGGATGAAAACCATCTGTCCCAGCATATAGCACTGACATTTACAATGTAATTTAAAACTGTAAGTATTCCATTTTAGAAAATAATGTTGGTTCATAAATTGTTTAAAACTAGTTTGAAAAATGTCAACATGCACTGAAATGTATAATATAATTATTCCATTTTAGAAAATAAAGTTGTTTCGCAACGAAAAATTGGGCTGGTAAACAGCATTTTTATGTGTTTTAGCACATAAACAATGCCATCAAGTGTCACGCATGTCTAATCAACCAGTACCGTGCAATCATTGGCACTTCTTCATGTAAATAATTTTTAAATTAAATATAAGTACATAATTACTGTATAAATACATACATATCTAACTTAAAACAATTTGTATTATTTACACAATGTATTCCAGTTAATAGATGATAATTCATTGTTTAAGCTGCCTGCAGGACTATCTCCGAATCAATGCATGTGTTATATAACAATATAGAAGTTTTAAGATGCTAGCATGTCTATATCACAAGTTACAAGATGAAATGTATTAGTATGATTCATCTTCATAAATCATCTTAAGTGTTCTTTGTAGTATCACAAAATCTTGCAAATCATTTGTTAACATTTTTGCAACTTATGCCTTTACTGTTGTAAACAGTATGAATTATTTCAAATGTTTTAGTACTATTTTTATCTAGTTTCATCATGGGTTTAGGTACAAAACACTTTCACATTTCATGACATAATTCATAATCCAGATCTACTGTCACTTATGCAGAGATGGTGATACAAGCAGCTTGGAGAGATAAACAGTCACTATGTCCCTGAATCAAACTATATTTGTGTGTGTATCTACATGATAATTTGGAATGAAATAATATGGAAATGAGGATTAACTGCATTTATATATTACATGTGCATATAAAGCTAAAATATGATTGAGCAATTTACAATATTTCCAAGCATTCTTTCATGAGAAGTCATCACCAAGTTAGGTAAATGATCAATAAATGTTTTTGCAGTTTTTTCTTTCTTATCAGACTACAACTAGCTACCCATTAACTGACCACTAAATAGATGGTTGAATTATCTATCTGTAAAAGATTATAAATTTGCTTCACTGTCCTCAGTCACCTGAACAAATTTCTGTTGAATCAGATTTCTTAAGTTATGCTGTGTGTATATGCTAACCATAGCCCATGAGATTCATGTTGTGCTTATATTATGCATATTATATAAATATATATTTCAATTTTAATATTTCTCAAAATTAATGATGATTAATAGATAGTTTATATATCCTTTGTAAGATAAAACGACAGACTTATAGAAGAAAAGTATTGAAGTTAAATTTATGATTATTATAAGACCAGATATAGCTGGCATCGTAAATGCCATGTTTTTTTTTTAATTGGTTGCTTTGTCAGATTTTTTTAAGATTTTAAATTTGCAATTGAAAAAAAAAAAAATTTGGAACAACCTGGTCTGTTTGGTACACTTGAAAAATGTATTCGGTAAGGTATTATTAGAGTTAAATTAAAAATTTTAAATATACCCAAAGTTTTTTTTTTTTCCAATTGGGATTTTGACAGCATTACAGACAAATTAATAATTTTTTTAATTGGTTGTAAATTTAACAAGTGACAGTTTTACAGACAAACATACATTCACATGGACACATTATAGCCTTACAAACAAACATATATTCACATGGATTTTATATAGAGAGAGATTTTTTATTATTTGCAGAATTACAGATTTTAATGTTAAGTTGATTATAAATAATGTTAAGAAATATTAAAATAATTTAATCTATTTTTAACAATACTTGTATAGTTAATGATTTTCATTATTTGTTTTTTTAGGTTGGTACTAAATTCATTTGAGAAACTCCTGTTTTAAGGCAATTTAAGTTATTCATGATTGTATCCATGAAGAGAAACTCCATCTCATGTTAGTCATGTATACTTTTATTCTATTCGTTTATTAAAGAATTTGTCACTATTTAGTTAAGATGATTTTCATAAAAACAATTCCAGTTTCCTCATGTATTTTTTTCAAAGAGTTATATCATTTACAGAACTTTAAATATTTATTTTTAAATATATGTATTTTCTGATGATTTCCACTGAAAACACAACTTTAATGTAATCTATAAGGGAATTATCATTTTAATTAGTAAATAAAAACTTAATTTTAATTGATATTTAAATTCATCTAAAAAAAATCTAATTCCAAAATATGTGTAATCATTTTATGTTACTCTATTCATGATTAGAAGCTGCAGCAGAAATGGATATGTTTTGTAATTTACATTGCATTAAATATTTTCTATCAAAGTTGAATTGTTGATCAGAATGATTGCAGATGGTTATTGTTGGAACACTGCCTTGACGATGAAGCTGTTATTTAATAATCTCATTAGTCATAAAGTTTCTGTGGAAATGTATAGTGATGAATTATTCTATGGCATTTCAGCATTATTTCCAATAAAAATTGTACAAATTGAAAAAGCATTCTAATTTTAAAGTTGAAAAAATATAAAATAATTATAAATTTAATCTAGGAATTGTATTTTTGAGTTTTTTAAATATATTATGAAAATATATGTAATTATGAAGATATATACACTTATTTAATATGGAAAGAAATCTATGATATCATTAATTTAGAATACAGTAAAGCCACATTATGTGAAATTGAAATGAAATGAGGTAATGAATTGTCAATGTTTTAAACAAATGATAATAATTGAGCAAGTTGTTTTCCATTGTGATTATATTGCACAATATTTTTTTATAAATTATGTAAAAATATTAAATTTTGTTTATTATTATTTACTTAATTATAAAATAAAATTGTTTTTAAATTTTGTTATTTTTTTTTAAAAAAAAAAAACTAATTTTAAGGTGACCTAATATTTTTATATAAGGAATACTTTTGAATTTAAAATTTTGACAAATAGTGTAATCATAAGCATGATTTTAATTCTTTGTTGCCATGATGATTTTCTAAAATATTTAGATTAAAGAAAGCAGTTTTAATGTGTATATATTTTTAAAAGATTATGCAGTTTCTAACATCTTCTTGACAAATTTATAGATATAGTTGAAAGAATTAAAATGGCTATTTAATGCCACTTATATAATTCAAAGTATTAAATAAAATAATAAAAAATCAAGTCAGATATCACCTGACTTAATTTAATAAGCTCATATTTACTGACGATACCAGAAGCAGAAACTGGTCTGGAGTTGAGGATATTCTCAAAGCTTATTAAGAGCTTATTTTGCAAGTTCTATATATAAAATTCAAAGTATTTTATTTTTATACAAATATAATTCATGAAAAGTATTAACTATTTTTTAAAGTTAATTCTGAGCAGAAACTTCTTTGTATAAGAGGTTTCATTTGAGAAAAAAATTTCATAGTTGAGTATTTTGAAAAAAATTGTTATGAAAAATGTTTGATATATAAATATGAATATAAAGAATTAATGATAATTGATTATGATCATCTACTGCTTACTCATTAGTGTTTCATTAAAAGTGGATTGAATTTATTTTAAAGTTACATTAATTGAATGAAATGAATCATTCTAAGAAAATGCTTCTTACAAATTGTCTGATTATAAAGCTACTTATAATAAATAAGTTAAAAGTACATGAAAGAATTAGCTCAGGAAGACATTTTGTATTCAAAATGTTATCACAAATCTTCTCTAAAAATAATTTAAATATATATTTTTTTGAAAAACCATTTCACTGAGATATAGTGACAAGAATATTACAAAAAAGATATTTACAAATTTATGAGGAAAATCATAAAAAAAATTATAATGATGAGAGAAATGTTAAACAAATTCAAAACTTCAAGGAATTATTAATTGCACTTGCAATTTTACAACTTTTGTGGAAATATGATAGAATTTGTAGTTTATGAAATTAAAAGACCTCTCATATAGCTTATTTAAAATGTCTGGTACTAGAGAAAAATCTTTCAAGTGTAACTTCTGTGAGTACAAGACTAATATAAAATCTTATTTAAAACTTCATGAAAGAACACACACTGGAGTGAAACCTTTTAAATGTAGTTTTTGTAGTTACAGGGCTTCTCAGAAAATTAATTTAAAAACACATGAAAGAATTCATACTGGAGAAAAATTGTTCAATTGTGGCTTCTGTGTTTACAAGATTGCAGTGAAATATTCCTTAATAAAACATGAAAGAATTCATACTGGAGAAAAACCTTTTAATTGTATTCACTGTGTTACAAGACTTGTCAAAAAACTAATTTAAAAAAGCACGAAAAAACTCATAACGTAGATAAACTTTCCAGTTGTAGGTTCTGTGATTATAAGACTAGGTTTAAAGCTAACTTAAAACAACATGAAAAAATTCATACAAGAGAAAAGCGTTTTAATTGTAGCTTATGTAATTACAAGTCTTCTCAAAAACATAATTTAAACCGCCATGAAAGAATACACACTGGCGAAAAACCTTATAATTGTAGCTTCTGTGGTTATAAAACTGCGCAAATAGGAAATTTAAAAACACATGAAAGAACTCATATTGGAGAAAAACCATTTAATTGTCACCTTTTGTGATTACCAGACTGCCTTTAAAGATTGTTCTGCTAGACATGAAAAAAACTCACACAGGAGGAAAAACCTTTTCATTGTAGCTTTTGTCTATACAAGACTTCACATATCTCCAATTTAAAATTGCATGAAAGAACTCATATGGGTGAAAAGCCCTTCCATTGTAATTTTTGTGATTATAAAACTACTAGAAAATTCTCTTTAATAGTTTATGAAAGAATTCACACTGGAGATAAACCTTTCAATTGTAACATTTGTGGTTACAAAACTTATCAAAATGCTAAATTAAAACTGCATGAAAGAACTCATACCGGAGAAAAACCATTTAATTGTAGTTTTTGCCATTATAAAACTAGTCATAAATACACTTTGACACTGCATGAAAGAATTCACACTGGAGAAAAGCCTTTTAATTGTAGTTTTTGTGTGTACAAGACTTCTCAAAAAGCTAATTTAAAACTTCATGAAAGAACCCATACTGGTGAAAAACCCTTTAATTGTAATTTTTGTGATTACAAGTCTGCTCAAAAGACTAGTTTAAACCTGCATAAAAGAACTCATAGTGGAGAAAAATCCTTTAATTGTAACTTCTGTAATTACAGAGCTTCTGTAATTACAGAGCTTATCAAAAAGCTCATTTAAGAATCCATGAAAGAATTCATTCTGGACATAATATTCATTTCAATTTATGCCATTTTAAAACTACTTGCAAGTTTAATTTAACAAAACATGAAGAAACTTGTATAGAAAAACAAACTTTAGAATGCAATCTTAGAGATTATAAAGTTATATCCTCTCTCCTGTTAATCCCCAATAAGCAAAAAAAATGACAGAAAGTACTTTGATAATAGTGCTGTGTTTAAGTGTCATTTCTGTAATTATGAGGATAAAGAGAAAAGTGTTTTGGAAGGTCATGAAACTAATCACTTCACTGATAATGACACTATTGAATTTCTCATTCAGTTGACTTGAATACATTCATTTGATCCAACTTTTTAAGGAAAATTTGTTATAGAATAATTCCAACAGAATTCATCCTTATCAATAAAATAATTTCTAAATTAATATAAAGCAAAAGATTTATTAAATGATAAACTAAAACTATGCAAAAACAAAATAAAAGAAAATTAATGGAATCTAATGAATTTCATTTATTATTAAAAATAGACAGTCAATTAGAAGATATTCTTGACAGAGAGAATGTTGAATGAAAACTTAGAAAAATTAATGTACATAAGCAAAATTATTTGAGATATACTTATTGCATTTATTTTATGTTGCCTTGCAAGATGTTTAATATCTGCATTATTGTCTTCCCTTCCTATTTGATGATAAGATCTAAATTTTTGATGAATGTGTAATAAATTTTGCATGGTCTACTATTATATTTCCCATTTGTCTATTGTATGTTTAGAAGCACTAATTTGACAAATACAAATGTTATGAAAATATTTTTCAGTGTCTTGTAATTTTATACACTAACATATCTGAAAGCAAATTTGTTTTAATTTGATTGTGACATGTAATTCTGACTAAATGATACTGTTAAGATATATTAACTTTTTGTGCTCTTTTTCCATAAACTTTTTATGTATTATGAATATAGATTAAATTTTTATTAGCAATTAAAAAAATTTTTTTTGTCTTATTTGCTGAAAATTATGATTTACATTTATTCAGTAGCCCCACATAATCTGTGACATTTGATTTTAAGGCTATACATTGTGACTCTGGATAATATGTGAGAGTATGTAATTTTACACAACTTTATGTAGATATATGTACACACACACACACATATATATATATATAAATGTGTGTGTATGTGATTATTCATATAATTTATGAACATGGATGGGATGTTCCCCAGCACCCATTAGCCAGCATGGTATTGGCTTTACTTCTGAGTTTAAGATCAAGAAATACCATGGTCTTTCTTTTCAGTTACCTGATAATGCAGAATGCATGTGGTAAATTAAAAAAAATTCTAATAGATATTTACAATCATGATAGACAAAATGAAATCTTGGTCCTTATTTCCAGGAAACTGTGAAGTCATCAGCTGAGCTCAGTGGTTGGTAGCTGAATGTGGAGGATGCTAAAAATCTCCTGATTGTGGACTCACGCTGCTGCTGCCATTTGATGACAACTTTATTTAGGTATTTACAATTTCAGATCACTTGCAAGTGAAGGAAGATTGCAAGAAATGGAAGAACTGTCTCAAATTAAATGGGATATGATGGGACTTTGTGAAGTTAGAAGAAAAGGTGAAGAGACAATTGATTTAAAAAGTGGACATTCACTCTACTAAAAAGGCACAAATATTGAAGTACAAGTGAAGTAGGATTCATTATAAATAAAAAATGGAAAAATAACATTGTGGAGATTGATGGTATATTAAACAGAGTGGCCAGATTAGTTATTCAACTTAATATAGCAGATACCAAATGCAAATAATTATGGTTCATGCTCCTACAAGTTCTCATAGTGATGAATTAGTAGATTTTTATGTGGTTATACAAAAGGTCTTTGATCAGACTAAACATTTTTAAATTGTTATGGGAGACTAATGCTAGAATTGGTAAATAATTAAAAGATGAAAGTGCTGTAGATAAATTTAGTTATGGTTAATAGGAATGAGAGAGAACATAAACTTGTGGAATTTGCAGAAAAATAAAAACTATATTATGAATTCTTTTTTTGAAAAAAATGTTAAAAGGAAATGGACCTGGAAGCATCCAAATGAAGGTATTGTGGAATTGGATTATATTTTCACTAACAGAAAATACATATTTCAAGATGGTGATGTTCTTAATAAATTCAACACAGGAAGTAATAAACAGTTTTTTTATTTTCTAAATGTTGTCTAATATTGAATTTATTGTTAAATGAATAAATTTAAATGAATCTATTCTTATTTTATTGAAAGGATTCAAACAGCTTATTAAAGTTCATAATTTCGCTTCAAGATATTAACTGTAAGTAAATTAAAAGATGGCAGATTAGCAAACTATTAATGAATAGTGGCTTTTACTGATGAATGTTCTGCATAACAAAATTAAATTGCATTATTATTGGTAACTATTGATAATTCAAGCTTAGAATAGATTGCAATAAGGAAATATGTTGCTGCTAATATAATACAAGTACATATAATGGTCAAATATCCAATATAAAAATTATTTATCCACAATGCTATTGTACACATATAATTAATATAATAATATTGAAAAGATATCAAAGGAGATGAAAGCTGGTTTAATAATTAAATAATTATAATTAGTTAATAAATAGAGAGATTTGAACTTATGATTTTCAGTCTACATTCATTCTCA
The DNA here is from genome assembly GCA_028023455.1 of Epiperipatus broadwayi. NCBI lineage: Eukaryota > Metazoa > Onychophora > Udeonychophora > Euonychophora > Peripatidae > Epiperipatus > Epiperipatus broadwayi. The sequence continues at coordinate 129,227 of JAQFVV010012500.1, forward strand.
AATAACTGATACACATGTCCATATGTGTGAAAAGGATAAATGATCCTATGTATTTCATGTAACGATAAATAATTTTTAATATATGTATTTTATGCAGAGCATGAAATATGTATATTGGGGATAATTTTTTTCATATGTGTGGTCATGTGTATTTATTTGAAATGAAGTGGATGATGAATGTAGATTGAAAATCCTAGGTTCAAATACCTCTACTTACTATAGTAAACATTCTGTATATTGTATGAATAGGTTATAATTAGTTGTTAATTTCAATCTTGTTTAGATTGATTATTATATTAATTTAACACAGAGAGTAGAAAATGAGCCTATTGAAACACATTGTTATTGACTTGCTATTGCATTTGTTTATCCTATACCTGGAAATCGGCTTAGGTCCAAAAATTTGAGGTTTGTTTAATTTTAAACTAGTAATTAATAGTAAAAAGAGTTAAAAGTGGATACCAGATGCATAAATGCATTGATTCCATCTTTAAATCTCAAGTTCTCATTGATAAGGACAAAAACCAGAGACTAATTTGGAAATGGAAATTAATTTGTACTTTCATCTGTTAAACACTAAATTTAAGCTTACTTTAAATGGAGCTGGAATACTAAGAAAAAATGCTTTTGTTAATTTTTAGTTTTATGTCTTCATTTATATTTAAAAAGAAAATAGGTTTTCATGTGGAGATATTTATGGGTGATATTAATCATCATCAACCATTATCAATCCACTGCAGGATGAATGTCTCTCCAAGTTCAATCCATCTTCTCCAATCTTTAACTTCTCTTCTCCACATCACCCCTGCACACTGTCTTATTTCATCCACCCATCTCATATATGATATTAATAGAAGTGTATATTTAAATAAACATTTATTATATAATAGTTTTATAAAAATGAAATAATTATAATAGTTTTATGAATATAAATTAATAAGCTTAAGCTTGTTATGATAAGAAAAATAATAAAATTAAACATACTAATTAAATTTTGTAAAATATATCTTTATGTATTTATTTAGCTATTTATGATAGTATAATCTGTTTTTCTTTCTGATTTTCTTAGTGTATTGTTCACATACATGATAGATATATTTATAAAATAAGTATAATAGATAAATGATAATCAATTCGATTATAAACTATTCCATAAGAAATATTTTATTTGCCTCTTAATTTTACATATAAACTTTTTATTGTCATTTTTGTTTATATTAATACATTTTCATTTTTGTTCATTAAACTGGTTTTCTGCAATCATTAGTAATCAACTTATTACATTCTACATTGATCTAAACCTTGAGAGTCTATTTTTTTATATTCTTATTAGCTAGCAGAATATCAGATAAACATTTTACATATTTCATTCATTTTAATACCATTACATTTGGCAATTCCAGTAGAGCCTGAATAAGTCCTTTTATACTATTATGTTTGGTATACTTAAAAGTGAGGTTTGAGCATTTTTTTATTCTATTACATTGTGTCCCAAGTGTGGCTTCCTGAGATTATTATACATTGTGACCAACTTTGTTGACATAAATAAATTTATTTATATGAGATAACTGATATATTTGATATTAGAATGTGTGAAACAATTTTTGATATAACCCTAAATATGAAACTCATTTGCCATTATAATTTTATTTTCATTTTAAAGAGATGTGAATAATAAACAATATTCTAACATGTTAAATATTTTGATAACATAATTTGAAAAATTTTGAATTACATAAACTATTTTATGATTGAACCTTATAATTGCATTATAAAATAATTAAAGGATTTGAAGGCATTTTACAGAACGTGTGATTAGTAAATAATTTGGCTTCATGCAATATTCTCAGCTGACTAATTGGAAGAGCATATTAATTATTGATAGAATATTCATTTATTTATTTAGTGTTCATATTTTACATTTTATTGATATATTTATAATCATTGGCTAATATATTTGCAATGGATGCTAATAATATTGAGATGTTGGGAGAGTCAGAAGATGGCATTCAAGATAGTTTAAAACTTTTTAGTAAATTTGATGTGTTAAATGCTGAATTTGATAAGTAAGATTGTAAATTTGAAGAGTTAAGAGCTGATGTAAGCTATTTTAATAATGCATTTGATAAATTTAATATTGAGTTTAATACTTCAAATGCTAGGTTTGAAGAATTTAAATATGATGTGGATGTCAAGTTAAAAGAGTCAGATATGAAGTATGATGTTAGATTTAGTGAGCTGAATAAAGAAATCTGGAAGATAAGCAAGGTAAATATGAAGAGTTTTGAAAATGAAATTTAAAAAATCTCAAACTAACAGTGATGAGTTGAAGGATGAGTGTAGGAAATCTAAAACAGATTCAGATGCCAAGTTTATTACATTAGGTACTAATATAGATGAAGCAAAGATTGGATTTAAAGTTGAATGTGGAAAATTTATGGAAACTAGTAAAAGCAATAGCATTTATGTAGAGGATAATTCTTTGGATAATAATGAGAATATGATAAAAAATATATAGACAAGATTATTATTAATAAAATTAATGAATTTTTAGTTCCATGAGAGACAGCTAGTTTTGAAATATTTATTAAGAATGATTATTTGCAGATATTTACTAATTGTAAAATGGAAGTAGTTTTATATGAATAGTGGACAAAAGCTGTAATAAAATGAATTTGTGTATTTTATAAGATAGTAAAAGGCATTATAAATTCATTACCAATTAATAATTATTACAGTAAAAAATGTGATTGGTGGAAAACTTTTAATAGTGAGTCAAATATAGGAAGAAAGATTGGTTCTTCTCATATAACAATAGAGCTAATAGTGTTTGTTTAATATATAGATATGCTAACTTAGAAAGTAAGTCATTAAACAGGCAAAACTCTCCATACAGTAGTGCCACCCTGTGCCAACCAGAGTAATCAATGGATGCCAGAAGGCTTGTGCATAAAATCCCCACTCAATATCACCAGATTAGTTTCTGGCTTGTTTAATAACAGTTATGTTCTAGCATAAGAGATTGTGATCATGTGATGTTTAGTGGTTTAAAGTCAGTCATCTCATTGATTTTGACACTATTAATTGTGGGTACAGATAGTTATCAATTAATAATACAAAACAAATAATTATAAATTTAATAATAATTATATTGAATATTCATAGTATAAAGTTATTATATGATAGTGGATTTATTTTGTAAATATCCATTTAAGTTTAAAAAGAACTTAAGTAGTACAATTTCTGTGTATATTTTTTTAATAATAGTTTGTTCATAAATAAATTTAGTGAACATTATTAGTTTATATTTACTATTTCGCACATAAATTAAATCTTAATTTAACTTTCTGTAGTTAATATATTTGGGAGGTGCATTAATATTCATTGTTTCCTTTAAATAATAATTTTATGAGGACTAAGAAAGCTAGATATGAGGGATCATTCTAAACAAAAAAGAGAGTGAATGAGAATGCATTTCTCTTAGAAACCCTTGAAGATGATAAAGATGTCTGAAATCTTCAACCAATAGCGTTTCCTGAATAAATAAGAATGTATTTTGTACATCATTATCATCATCAACCATTATCAATCCACTGCAGGATGAAGATCTCTCCAAGTTCAACCCATCTCTGATCTTTAGCTTCTCTTCTCCACATCACCCCTGCACACTTTCTTATTTCATCCACCCATCTCACATGTGGTCTCTTTCTGTGTTTTTTACAATCTCTTGGAATCCAGTTTAAGATTTCAGTTGTCCATCTATTATCATCTCTTCTAGCAATATGTCCAGTCCAACTCCACTTCAGTCTTTTTTTTCAATAAGGTCAGTAACACCTGTTTGTTCTCTTACCCACATATTGAGTTTTCAATATCTTCTTGCTACTCCCAACATGCATCTCTCCATACTTCTTTGAGTGGTCTGAAGTCTCTGTATTGTTCTTCTATTAAGTGTCCAAGTCTCAGATCCATAAGTAAGAACTGGTAAAACACATTTATTAAAAACTTTCCTTTTCAAACACATAGGCATATTTCCTTTTAGTAACAAGTTATTTCTACCAAAAGCACTCCAACTAAGTTTAATTCTATGATTAATTTCATCCATTATGTTTCCATCTGTATTAATAATCTGACCAAGGTATTAGTAACTGTTAACTTCTTCTAACTCATCATAATCAATCTTAATTTTCATACTTTGAGAAAATCCATTAAACATATCACCTTTTTTAAATATTAATACTAATACTGCATTCTTCCCATCAACTGGTACATCTTTATCATTTAGACATTTGGTATATAACTTTGCTAAAAAAAATTCTATTTCTTCACCTGCTTCTTTTAATATATCAATTATATTCCATCATTATCTGGAACCTTTCCTTTCTTCATACATTTAATTGCATGTCTCACTTCTTCACTTAAAATTCCTTATCTTCAGAAACATTCTAATGAATTTAAATTAGAACTTACAAATCCGTTTCAAGCATTAGTAGATTTTGAACATGATTCAGATTTAAATGAAATTAATATGAAAATAACTGATACACTTTTGAAAACTGCAACAAAGATAGCTGATAGAAAAAAGCAGCAATTGACCAATAAAATTTCTACTGAGACTAGAGAATTTATGAAGAAAAGAAGGAATAAGAAGATATATAAAAATGATGCATTAAAAAGGATTGAATATCTCGAATTTTGTAAAATGGTGCAGAAAAGAGTTGAAAATGATATAAGAAAGTATAACTGTGAAATAGCAAGGAAAGACGTAGAAGAGAATAAAAGTCTTAAGAGTGTAAAATAACATTTTGGTATAGGTAGGAAATTTATATTTGCAATAAGAAAAAAAGATAGAATTATTACTAAAAAGAGAGATATCATGAAATGGGTAGAAAAATTTTATCAAGAATTATATAGTAATAAAGAACAAGTACCTCCTATATCTATTACATCTTCCGAATTTTGTACATACTGAACTATAAATTGTAAGAAATATTAAGGATAATGCTCATAAATGTAATTAGTCTTCCATTATATATATTTATTAAAAAATGGAAAAGAATACAAAGTAAAAGTACAGTCAAGATAATTAGTAAATACTAATTTTTATATGATAAAAAATATTTATATTGTAATGCTACAGAAAATAGGGATTAATACAAAGAGAATCTGTAGTTATAATGTCCCACAATTGGATAACTATTTGTAACAATACACCACCTTAGGGCAGGAAATCCATCATCATCCCCAAATAAACAATATAAAATTTAATATCAAAGAAATGGTCATGAGATCAGCACATCTAACCTGCCCAAAAGTAATTATGATTCATCATCATGAATGATTACAATCAAAATAAATCGGTCAATCTGGTGACTAGATTTAAAATGGGTCTATTATAGACCAGGCTAATTATTTAGCCCTTGCGTTATATTTATAAGGGCGAAGCAAAGAAAGAGAAAACATTTTATCAATTACATTAGGGGCTTCACTTACATTTACATAAAAAAAAGAAGAGAAAAGAAGAAAATTTTTAGTAGTGGAATCAGATTTCAATGTCAGTAAAATACGGCTTCAGAGATAGAGAAAATAGGGAGCTCCATTAATGACTGCTTCATTGGAGTATGGTTCAGAGAAATGGACAAATTTTTAAAAACAAGAAAAGAATTATTAATAGAGAAAAACTTGGGAAATGGATATTAGTGCAGATAGTGAATCAATGGACATTGAAACTAAAATTGGTGAAGAGCTGGAAGAATATAGTAAATCAAAGAACATTGAAGTTGATTTTAGTGAAGAGATGGAAGATTTATTTCAAACACAAGACCCAGAAATCATTTTCAAAAGGACCTGATAGTCATTTATCCACTGAACCAGGCTGTCACAGAAAAAACTGAGCAGAGTATGTTGTCTGGAATATTGGAACAAATGACAAGGCAATCAGAACAAATGGAGACTCACAGGAGCTATCTATGATGCCATCAAGAGGCAAGTGCAGTTCATATATCAACCCAGAAAACAGGTCCAAGATGACCAAGAAGTTTGGAATAAAAGGGAAAAGCATGCTGATAATGAGAAACTCTCTAGAAGACAGCCACCTCATGAAACACAATCATTTATTGAAACAGATTTTAGTGTAAAGAAAAGGGATGTTGATTATTTTGTAGAGCTTTTAGCAACAGCATCTGTATCTTCCTCAGTACCCAATTGCAATAGAGAAGATGATAGAACATTTGATGAACAAACTCAAGAACCATTTGCTAAAATTAAGAATGGAAATCATCCTGATAATGAATTTGATGAATTTTTGAGCTGTACTTCTACCACATCTGTTATAAGTGCATTAAGTCAAACTCAAAAAGTTGAAACTACTGATTATAACCATGAACATGGTCCTTTATCTACTAAATTAGAGCTACCTATTTTCGATATAGAATCTGTAATAAATGAAACTCATTCTAAGCATATCATGAATATATCAGAAATAACTAAAAGTGATTCAAAAAAAGTTGGTGAAATAATTATAAGACAATATTCAAAATATAAATGACTATAAAGCAGTTAATTTTAATCTGGGTGAAGATGTTTTAAATAAAAGAAATTTACTTCATAAAAGCAATCTAATGGAAAATATTACATCAGACTTTGAAAGAGTAAGCTTTCCATGTCCAGAAAAAAATGAGATTTCTAACATAAAGGTTATTTTATATCTACAAGTTATTTACAAAAATGCTCCAGTCTACTGCTAAATCTTTTTGGGAGCACTTTTCAAAAAAGATGCTTATAATATGACAATCCTAATCATTTATCAAGAAACAAAATTTGCTGTGGTATAACAATGACAAAAATGTCTTTGCAGTGTGTCCTAAATTCAGTCCAATAGAATCATTTTACCAACAAATACTACTATAATTTTGTCTTTTGTAAAATCAATAGACAATTTGGACAGAAATCATCCCTATAAAAATGGTAGATGCCTTCAAGATAGTGATGTAAGAAAGAAAAATAATATAAACTATCTGGACTTATTCAAGGTGAGCCTAAAATTGAAACTGTACTAGAGAATGATTTATGGAATGAAATGCCTGTCGGAGCAAAATACAAGAAACATCAATCAAAACTTGCAGCATAGTTACCCAGAGAAGTTAGCAACTGTGTGCATTTAAGAAATATAACCTGTCTAGAAAGCTTCTTTCACCAGAAAATGAAAAAAATAAAAATGAATCAGAAGAGCAAGAATAAGTATAAAAAGTTATTTCCCCTCTATGATGGCCCTGTTATTATAAGAAGAAAAATTCAGAGAATTTTTTATCCTAGAAGGGGACAGAGGTATAAAGGGGACCTATAGCTCCAGATGTCTCAAACCATATGAAGCACATCTCCAGACCTAAGAATAAATTTTAAAAAACTTGGAACTTTTTTTTTTGCTTACAGATAAACTGTATAAATCTATCTTCTATTTGTATTGATACTATGTTAATCTATATAATCATCTACTAAACCATATATATATATATGCATACTAACATTATTTTACTTGGTGATTATCGACTATATAGACAAAGGGATTTTTTTTGTTTGTTTGTTTTACTTCTGGTTGTGAAGATATGAAGCAGTCATACATATATATATATATGGACTTCATGTATATGTTTGATACTAAGTTGACAGATTAAAAAAAAAAATTTTTACTGTACCGGACCATACTTCCCTGTGGATTTCTATTCTGAATCTTGCACTGAGCATGAAGTTATCAAGATTTAACAGGGAAAGAAATGAATAGCAATTTAGCCCATTGTCTGTACTCATATATATTGGTACTTCCAGCTAAACTGATAGAAAGAGTGAATTGACAGGACTCTGCCAGTTAAAAACCCCCTTTAGTTGATATCTTATTTGAATGCCTGAATGTTTGGAACCCATGGTAAGTACAGACCTTTGAAAAGTCTATTTACAAAATAGCTTTTGCACACCACTTCTAGAAAAGAATCAAAAATGAATCCACCCTCCCCCTCCTAGAAGGATGTGCAATACCATATGTTCAGAGGAGCATAAGAATAAGATTTAACATCCCCGTAGAGCGATATCCCGTGTGGCTAGCTCAGTACTCTACATCTAGGGTCTTCAATGAGTAAGTTAAATGGTGATTACAGGTACATGATTGATAAGGAAAAGTACATTTTATCAAATAAATAATACGAAAACGAAACAAGTTTAATATTATGATTAAATATTTATTTAATCCCAAATATCCACCACCATTTCATACTTAAAATGATATAGAAATAAATAAATGAATTATTATCACAACCCGGATATATACTTGATGCTTTGAAATAGATAAATATATAAATACAATTTGAATGTTATATATCGAGTATGTAAAAACAAACTCTTAACAAGCTTCGAAAATACCCTCAACCCCAGACCGCGGTTTCTGCATCTAGCGTCGTCAGTGAAGTGTTAGGGATTACAAATACTAGAACTAGTCTAGCATTTTATCAATGCCTAACTATTGAGAAGAAGATCTGAAACTTTCAGACATTTAAATGTCCAAAAATCCAGCTATCTAACTCAAATAGCCGTATGGGACTGAACTAAATTCAGATACACCATATATTAATAGCTCTAGCAATATAAAATCACCAAAGCCTTAACAACCAAAACTAAAATTAAATTGATAAAAAAATCAAGTCAGATGTCATATGACCTAATTTTAATAAAGCTCGTATTTACAAATGTTATATATAGAGTACGTAAAAACAAACTCTTAACAAGCTTCAAAAATACCCTCAACCCCAGACCGCGGTTTTTGCATCTAGCGTCGTCAGTGAGGTGTTGATTCAGAAACCGCGGTCTGGGGTTGAGGGTATTTTTGAAGCTTGTTAAGAGTTTGTTTTTACATACTCTATATATAACATTTGTAAATACGAGCTTTATTAAAATTAGGTCATATGACATCTGACTTGATTTTTTATCAATTTAATTTTAGTTTTGGCTATTAAGGCTTTGGTGATTTTATATTGCTATAGCTATTAATATATGGTATATCTGAATTTAGTTCAGTCCCATATGGCTATTTTAGTTAGATAGCTGGATTTTTAGACATTGAAATGTCTGAAAGTTTCAGATTTTCTTCTCAATAGTAGACTAGTTCTAGTATTTTTAATACCTAACACCTCACTGATGACCTAGATGCAGAACCGCGGTCTGGGGTTGAGGGTATTTTTGAAGTTTGTTAAGAGTTTGTTTTTACGTACTCAATATATAACATTTGTAAATACGAGCTTTATTAAAATTAGGTCATATGACATCTGACTTGATTTTTTATCAATACAATTTGAATGAATATGAAAATAGATAAAGCCCTAAAGCTATTTACAATACAATACTTCATAAAGAACAGAAGTGGTCTGAGCTTTTTACCCTGTAGAAATAAGTTATACTTTGTGTGATTTGATATAGATATTTCCAGATAAAGGATTTTCAGTCATACAGGTATACCCTTTTACTCAGGACTTTAAAACCTTTTTTTTTATTGATAGCAAATATTATTAAAAAAAAACTATGCATACATATATTTGCACTATGAAATATTTCACTAATTTCATATTTTATCAACATGTCAATAAGGTTGCATTAGCTCAGATACTATATAGTACTCAATATGAGATACAGTATCTATTTGCCTTTTACAATAAATTCTTATACATGTATATACATGCGGCACAATTATACACTCACTACTATTCTAAATATAAAGTTATTAGTGGACTTGCTTACGGGAAACTTACAATAAAGCCCTTTTTGCACTCATCATAGGGTGCAGCAGTGACAAAAATAACTTAAAAGGATATACGGATAAATATATTTTTAGATACTCAACATGAGGTATCATATTTACCGAATATTACAAGTGTGTGAGCGCGTATACACACATGTATATTTATGTATGACAATTTTCAGGAGTAACAACAAGAAAAACAAATAGCAACAAAGAAGAATCTAATTGCAACCTTTGTTGAAAATATTAGAATTTGAAATAGAAAAATCAATTAAAAGATTTAAGTAAAAGCTTTATCATTTTGCCTGTAATAACCGTAAATTCAATTCAATATATATGCGAGAGACACCTCTCTCCCTTTTTTTTTTTTTTTTTAATGATTAATAATAATAATAAAAAATATATATTTCTAATTATCGGAAATATCAGAATGAATTAATTCAATAATAAAGCATTTTTAAAAGAAAATTATGTAGGCGTCTTCATCTTCTCCGGACTGGGTTTGATCGGGCTTCAATTCAACTAGCTGTGTGGTGAGGATTTCACCTCATTCGGGCATAGGCAAGGCGGCTGTTGTCATCATCATGGCCGGTTGGAACTGGCGTGATCACATCTTGGCGATTGGGACAGAGAAAGGGAGGGTGGACCGGTTGGTTTCTACTTCACGGTCATTTTAGATTTCTGTTATTTGTTACAGGAAGTTATGTATCTGATGAATTCAAGCATTGGTATCATTACCTTCAACTGCAATTGCTCCTCCCTAATTGCAATTGAACAAAAGAATGTTATTCTTCATCTCTTTTTATACTTATCATCCTCAGATGATAATTTGTGTGTACCGGAAATAAAAAATAAGCTATTTACTATTTGAAAAAATATGGATGGTATATTTACTGGATGATGTGTTTAATATTGTGAACAGTCTCAGATTAATGATTCATTTAATTAATAAATTGAATACAAAAAAAAAAAAATTTTCTTTCATTAACTTTGAATAATATTTTTAGTATAAAAAAAATTGAAGTTTTAATCTTAAAATTTACATAAATTATTAAAACAAAGAAAAATATGTTATTTAATTTACAAAGAAATATTCATACTTTTCAATTTCAAATCTATATTTATTTAAATAATATTTAACTGTAAACAATTGTAGTGAAATACTTATGGATTTTATAAAAATAAAGTTTTCTTTCATCAATTGACAACTTTAGCTTACTAAAAAAAAAAAAATCATTGGAATGTGCCTCTGTGCTGGGTGCTCTAAAGTATTTTAATTACATTTATTCAATCTTATCTACAAAGGAAAATTTGATTTGAAGCCTTAAATCTATTCAAATAAATTTAGAATTTTTGAATAAAGTGTTAAGACATTTTGTTATACCTTAGCATATATAATACACATATCATCATCATCAACCATTATCAATCCACTGCAGGATGAAGGTCTCTCCAAGTTTAATCCATCTTCTCCGATCTTTAGCTTCTCTTCTCCACAACACCCCTGCACATTTTGTTATTTCATCCATCCATCTCACATGTGGCCTCTTTCTGGGTCTTTTACAATCTCTTGGAATCCAGTTTAAAATTTCAATTGTCCATCTATTATCATCTCTTCTAGCAATATGTCCAGCCCAACTCCATTTCAATCTTTTAATTTTTTCAATAAGGTCAGTAACACCTGTTTGTTGTCTTACCCATACATTGCGTTTTCGATCTCTTCTTGTTACTCCCAACATACATCTCTCCATACTCCTTTGAGGGGTCTGAAGTCTCTGTATTGCTCTTCTATTAAGTGTCCAAGTCTCAGATCCATAAGTAAGAACTGGTAAAACACATTTGTTAAAAACCATCCTTTTCAAACACATAGGCATATTTCCTTTTAGTATCAAGTTATTTCTACCAAAAGCACTCCAACCAAGTTTAATTCTATGATTAATTTCCTCCATTATGTTTCCATCTGTATTAATAATCTGACCAAGGTATTTGTAACTGTGAACTTCTTCTAATTCTTCATAATCAATCTTTATTTTCATATTTTGAGCAAATCGATTAAACATTACTTTAGTCTTTTTAACATTTATCTTTAGTCCTACTTTTCTACTTTCATCTGCTAACTCCTGCAACATTTCCTGCAGCTCTGAAGCATTATTTGCAAAAACAACTACATCATCTGCGAAATCTAAATGACTTAAATACTCTCCATTTACTTTCACTCCTTTAGTTTCCCATTTTAATCCACAAAATACTTCTTGCAGCACTGCTGTAAAGAGTTTTGGAGATATGGAGTCACCTTGTCTTACACCTTTCTCAATGTTGATTTTTCCAGTATCATTATGTAATCTAATTGTTGCTGTTGCATTTTTATAAATATTCTTTAAAATATGACAATATCCTGGATCTATACCTTGATGATCCAATGCTTTAATCACTGAAGAAATGTGTATAGAATCGAATGCCTTTTCATAATCTACAAATCCAAAACATAATGACAACTCATATTCGTTTGTCCTTTCTATGACTTCTCTCAATACCTGGATATGATCTATTGTACTAAAACCACTTTTAAATCCAGCTTGTTCTCTTGGTTGGTGGAAATCCAAAGTTCTCTGTAGACGAGTTGTAATTATCTTGGTAAAAATTTTATATAAAACTGATAAAAGGCTGATAGGTCTGTAATTTCTAATATCTTCTTTATCACCTTTTTTAAATATTAATATTATTACTGCATTCTTCCAATCTTCCGGTACATCTTTATCATTTAGACATTTGGTATATAACTTTGCTAAAATTGTTTCTATTTCTTCACCTGCTTCTTTTAATATATCAATTATAATTCCATCACTTCCTGGAGCCTTTCCTTTCTTCATACACTTAATTGCATGTCTCACTTCTTCATTTAAAATTCTGGGCAATTCGGAAGATGTAATAGATATAGGAGGTACTTGTTCTTTATTACTATATAATTCTTGATAAAAATCTTCTACCAATTTCATGATGTCATCTCTCTTTTTAGTAATAATTCCATCTTTTTTTCTTATTGCAGATATAAATTTCCTACCAATACCAAAATGTTGTTTAACATTTTTGAGACTTTTATTTTCTTCTACAGCTTTCCTTGCTATTTCACAGTTATACTTTCTTATATCATTTTCAACTCTTTTCCGTACCATTTTACAAAATTCGAGATATTCAATTCTTTTTAATACATCATTTTTGTATATCTTCATATTCCTTCTTTTCTCCATAAATTCTCTAGTCTCAGTAGAAATTTTATTAGTCAATTGCTGCTTTTTTCTACCAGCTATGTTTGTTGCAGTTTTTAAAAGTGTATCAGCTATTTTCATATTAATTTCATTCAAATCTGAATCATGTTCAAAATCTCCTAACACTTGAAACCTATTTGTAAGTTCTAATTTAAATTCATTAGAATGTTTCTGAAGATTAGGAATATCAACTGTAAATATTGTTTTTCTTAATAATTTTTGTCTCTCTAGTTTTACATTAACACGTAACTTACACCTTACTAATCGATGATCACTTCCTGTGTTAAATTTATTAAGAACATTACAATCTTGAAATATGTATTTTCTGTTAGTCAAAATATAATCCAATTCTGCTGTACCTTCATTTGGATGCTTCCATGTCCATTTCCTTTTAACATTTTTCTCAAAAAATGAATTCATAATATAAAGTTTTTCTTTTTCTGCAAACTCCACAAGTCTATGTCCTCTCTCATTTCTATTACCATAACCAAAATTACCTACAGCAATTTCATCTTTCATTTGTCTACCAATTCTAGCATTAAAGTCTCCCATAACAATTTTAAAATGTTGTTTACTCTGATCAAAAGCCTTTTGTACATCCATATAAAAATCTTCTACTACTTCATCACTATGAGAACTTGTTGGGGCATAAACCTGAATTATCTGCATTTGGTATCTGCTATTAAGTTGTATAACTAATCTTGCCACTCTGTCCGATACACCATCAATCTCCACAATATTGTTCTTCCACTTTTTATTTATAATGAATCCTACTCCACTTGTATTTCCAATATGTGTGCCTTTATAATAGAGTATATGTCCACTTTTTAAATCAATTGTTTCTTCTCCTTTTCTTCTAACTTCACAAAGTCCAATAATGTCCCATTTAATATAAGACAGTTCTTCTTCTAATTCTTGCAATCTTCCTTCACTTGAAAGAGATCTGCAGTTGTAAGTACCTAAATAAAAAGTCGTCATCAAATGGCAGCCTGGGTCCGCAATCAGGGGATTCTTAGCACCCTCTGCCTTCGGCCACCAACCGCTGCCTTGGTTGGTGACTTTACAGCCTCCTGGGAATAAGGGCCATGCTTTATTTTTGTCTGTCATAATTGTATATATGTATTGGAAAAATATTTATCATTTACACAAACATTCATTCTGCCTTATCAGGCACTGAGAAGAAAGACCATGGTGTTTCTTGATCTTAAACTCAGAGGTAAAAAGCCAATAAACTCACCATGCTGGTTAATGCGTGTTGGTGAGCAGCCCATCCATGTTCGTATCATATATGAATAATCACATAGTAATAACAGCTGCAACGACAAGAACATATGGAGTGGACATTAGGAATTTGCCCTGCTCGGTTCCTTTAAGGCCTCCAAGAGGAATCAAAGGTGGCCAAAGGTGCGCGAGTGCCGGCGGCTTTCGCCGGGAAGATGCCCGAACTTGATCGTTTAGAGGAAGTAAAAGTCGTAACAAGGTTTCCGTAGGTGAACCTGCGGAAGGATCATTACAGTTAGAGGGAAAAGACTTTACGATCGATAGATCGTAAAAAAAATAAAGCCGAAGTTGAAAAGGTGCTTAAGGGTGCGTCCCGGTAGCCGGTTGACAGGCGCTAAGCTCAAAGAAACGCTTTTACGTTCTCCGGAAACGGAGTGGTAAAAGCCCGCCTTTAGGCTTCGGCTTAGCCGTGCCACAGAACCACACGGCACCATCTGCCAAAATTGGTTAAGAAAACCAAGGCGAGAGGCAGATGTGGTGAGCAGCTGTTAATTGTAATACACATATACATATATATATTTAAAAAACACAGCTAAACTATTAGGTGGATTTCTCCATATTTTCTATTTGCTATAATACAATAATTATTGTATTAAATGTTCATTCGCTTTCTTGAATGATTCACTAAATCCTTAAGAAATCAAGAGTTCTTCAAAGAACTGTATAATGAATTTCTTCTTAGAAAATATCTGCTGTAGTCTAGTCCATAAATTAATCTCTAAGTGGCTAGATGATTGAAGAATTCCAGAGCCAAAGTAGTGAGCTACTTAAATGCCAAAGAAATAATGAATCCCATAGCACTGACTAAAACTTATCAACCCACTCATACAGAACCAATTCAGGTATCCCCCCTGAGAAGTATGAATCAACCAATCCTTTTAATTTACCTTATCATTTAGATTATAACATTTCTTATGATTTTTCTGATTAAATTCTACATTTTAGGGTTTGATATGTTTGGTTTCCATCTTGAATACCCAGACCACTTGATTACAGCTATTATTATTCAAAAGAATTTTTATTTTATATTAAAAAAAAGATAACATTTTAATTATAACATTGATTATCAAACATTTTGCTTTTGATCAGATTTTTCCCAAAGCAATTAACATTCTTTGCTTACAATCTTTAAAATTACAATCTTTAGAAAAGTAATTAAAAAAATATATACAAGTATGTTGGAACAATCACTTTAATTATTTATTTTACTAATACGTTCCAACATGTGATCCATTTGTTCAATAAAGTTTGCTTTTCTCTATTTGAATTTTTCAGAGAAAAGCAAAATACATAAAATGACATATACTGAAAATATACAAAATAAAAATAAAAAATACATCAGTTTTTTATGTGTATTTGTGTACAATATTTTAAATTTGTGTGTGTGGGTATTCTAATGCTCAGACCCAACTTCCATTATTAATATAGCACATTTATATATTCGTTGTGCTTAATATATGCAATTTTACCTTACAGCAGACTTTGTGTAAAGCCATTTGATAATGCCTGGCACAATATGCATACTAACATTATTTTACTTGGTGATTGTCGACTATATAGACAAAGGGATTTTTTCTTTTGTTTTTGGTTTGTTTTACCTCTGGTTGTGAGGATATGAAGCAATCATATATATATGGGCTTCATGTATATGTTTGATACTAAGTTGAAATATTTTTAAAAAAATATTTTTTTTGTATATATAATTTTAAATTCTAATTTTATATTTGTCTAAAGAAAATGTAGTATGTGGGTTGGAGTGAGTGGTGGTGGTTGAAGTCACCCTGGTGGTGATTTTGCTGTTATCAGCTCATTCTGACCGTTACAATATATATTAATAAAACAATATAAGCTCTGAATGTCTATACAATCAAGGTTATACATCTGTTAATAATTTAATTTACAATTATGCACTTCTGGATTAGCCATATACAATTAGATACATATTTATTTTAATGTGAAAATTAATGAGTGCAATGGCAATACAATTTAACATATAAAATAAGATTATAGGAGCAGCTAAACATATGGTGGTTGGTGTAATTAATATGTGAATACAAAAGGGATTGGTTTGGTTAACATGCCAAGGTCATGGAAGAACTTAATTAAATCATTGATAATACCTAGTGGCTCACCCTCATCTAAAAGATTACAAATGTACAATAATTGGTTTCTTATACTAGAATATATAAGTAAGATTTTATAATGCGCAATTCTAATCGTGTATGTGGATACATGTTAAATCATGAATACCGACCAGATGAACGGGAGATGGTTCAGCCTAACATAAGCTACAATTATATAATATAACCTAAAAGATTAAAATAAAATGGTTGGCAAATGGTATGCTATTATGACTGACAGAGAGCGTTGAGGTATATAAAGAAATGGATAATAATGAAGAAGGTATTTGTTATAGTTTCTCATTGCTTGTAAGAAATAAGATCACTTTAAGATACTCTGGGGAGCTTTATCATGTTTGCATAAAAAAAAGATATGCTGGCCCGACAACCAAAACATATCTGTGAAGAATAATGGCACTGGATAGCGTGTTGGGATGATACTTCCGTTTGTCCCCTTACACCGATTTATTAAAAATGCATGAAATTGAATCCCTAGTAGGAAAAACATCTACTTTGTAAGGGATAATGAGAAGTGGGATTGGTCCATTCTGAAGTATATGGCAACTTAAGAAATTTTAATAAATAAACGATGGCAACTATACACTTATAATGCCTAAGCATAAATAAATCGGTCACTAATGACCATAATAAATTAATTAATACCTGATTTAAGCAATCTGCTCACCAGTGTAATGGGATGCTCAACTAATAATGATCAAAAGTATCTGGGCAAGATTTTAAAACTAAGATGGACAAATGGCTTTCTCCCACATATCCCAAAGTGTCTTCATACATGTTATAACTTATGATTTCAATTAAATATTAAACTCACTTCTGGTGAGATTTAATTATAAGACAAGTAAAGTAACTTAATAATGAAAGTAGGGTTAAAAATAAAATTATTAGAAAACAAATCAAACAATTTGTACAAAACTAAGCAAGAAGAAACTAACGTTTCCGTTGTGTAATGGGAGAAAACTATTGAATAATCAGATTTAAATTTACTACATTAACATAAATAATAGAGATGTCTGCCCATCCCTTGTATATGTATTAAATGGATTATGTCCTGTACATGAGGGGTCAGATTGACCATAGGTCAACATGGGTGTGACAAGAATCTCAGCCTCAGGGTGGCCATTGAGCATTCCATCATCAGATTTTCAAGTGGATGGATGGTTGAAGAGTTGGAGTAGATTGAAGCATGTCAATTAAAGTATGAGGTCTGGCTATCTTAATATATATCTAAGCACTTATAGCATATATGTGTGGAGATGGTAATCTGGACCAACTGATGACTGCTGGTTTAGCATGAAATACGTATATAGGTGATTATTTATCTTTTCAACATATGTGTGTTCAAGTGTGTCAGTGTTATGAAATAGTGTGGAGAGTGGTAGGACGTGTGAAAATCTGTGCTCATATACCCTATATATTACATATATAGACATAGGTATATAATTAGCCTGTTTCAGTTATAAATAAAAATAATAAATTAAAGAAACAAAATTCGATTTAAATTGCCGCACCAAATGTAAGAAGAAATTATTTAGCATTAGAGTAAGTTGTATAGACATTTAACATATATATAACAGTTTTAGATTTAAATAGCATATATAAAAGGCTTACAATGTAATTTGGCAATAGAAGCAAACTAATTAATCCAGAATTCATCAGCTGGTGGCAATAGATATTTTACCTTGGGATTGAAGATTCGTAAATAGACTTGGGTTGAAAACAGGCATTGGTAAAGCGGTAGATCGTCGTTCAGGAGAGCATTTCTTGGAACAGTTCACATTTTCGGAGATATTTCAGACTCCGGCCTCGCATGTGAGATGAAATCTCCTGAGGTCTGAGGGGAAGCAAATGGTCTTCTTACCCCATCATGGTTTAGATTACAACTTAACTGGCTTGAAGTAGGGTAACTCTGAGAACAAGATTCTAATTAATCATGAAAGCCAAAATTTTAGCTATTTATATGAACCAGCCCTGCTTTATCTGGAATCAGTATACATGACATTCACTCATGATTCCCCTCTGTGGTCTGCATTTTCCTAGTAGCCTCTTCTATTGGTCGGTTCCCCTCAGAAAAGGAAGTCTCCCACCAACATTGGACATGCCTCAAGGATTAATTTCCTAATTAATAAAAACATTTTAACAAAATATAAAATATTAGGAAACCAAATTCACAAATCATCATATTAAACAAATCCCATTTAATTGGGATTGAGATTTGTAAAAAAAAAAAATAAAAAAAAAACTTTATTCACAAAAATTTGAGGAATTTATTACATTCTAAAAATAAGAAAATTTAAAATACAATGGCTTTTAACACTTACATTTAATAAGGTTTTAATAATAAAAATAAATTTACGAAGTAACTTAGCGAATATCATATTTATAAGCACTGACTGATGATAAACTATACGTTCTACTGACTCTAGTGAGATGGGTGTCAGTTAACATATATAAGATTAGGTTCAAACCCATGCTAGTGATGCTAATATTAGTATTAGGTGAAGTGTAAATAGATAAGACAATATTTACAGCTTCAGTATATAACTTTGCCAAAAAAAAATTCTATTCCTTCACCTGTTTCTTTTAGCATATTGATTATGATTCCATCATTACCTGAAGCTTTTCCCTTCTTCACAAATTTCATTTAAAATCCTGGGCAATTTAGAAGACATAATAGACATAGGAGGAATTTGAAATTTATTACTATATAATTCTTGATAGAACTCTTCTACCCATTTCATATATCATCTACATTTTAGTAACAGTTCCATCTTTTTTTTCTTATTGCATGTATGTTTCCTACCAATACTAAAATGTTTTACACTCTTGAGACTTATTCTCTTCTACAGCTTTTCTTGCTAGTTCACATTTATACTTTCTTATATCATTATCAACTCTTTTTCACACTATTTTACAAAATTCAAGATATTCAATCCTTCTTAATGCATCATTTGTATATATCTTCATATTCCTTCATAAATTCTCTAGTCCCAAATAAAAATTTTATTGGTCAATTGCTACTTTTTTCTACTGGCTATCTTTGTTGCAGTTTTTAAGGTTTTCAGTTATTTTCCTATTAATTTTATTCAAACCTGAATCATGTTCAAAATCTACTAATACTTAAAAATGATTTGCAAATTCTAATTTAAATTCATTAGAATGTTTCTGAAGATTAGGAATATCAACTATAAATATTGCTTTTCTTAATTTGTCTTTAGTTTTGCACTAATACTTATCTTACTAATCGATGATCATTTCCTGTGTTGAATTTATTAAGGACATTACAATCTTGAAATATCTATTTTCTTCTTAGTCAAAATATAATCCAATTCTTCTGTATCTTTATTTGGATATTTCTAAGTCCATTTCTTTTCTCAAAAAAAGAATTCATAATATCAAGTTTTTATTTTTCGATAAACTCCACAAGTCTATGTCCTCTCTTATCAATTCTAGCATTAATATATTCCTATGTCCTCTCTTACCAATTCTAGCATTAATATATCCCATAACAATTTTAAAATGTTGTTTACTCTGATCAAAAGCCTTTTGTACATCCATACAGAAATATTCTACTACATCATCACTATGAGGGGCCATAAAATGGAATTATCTGCATTTGGTACCTGCTATTATGTTGAATAACTAATCTTGCCACTCTGTCCGATACACCATTAATCTCCACAATGTCGTTCTTTCACTTTTTATTTATAATGAATCCTTCTCCACTTGTATGTCCAATATTTGTGCCTTTATAGTAAAGTACATTTCCATTTTATAAATCAATTGTCTCTTCATCTTTTCTTCTAACTTCACAAAGTCTAATAATGTCTCATTTAATATGAGACAATTCTGCCAATCTTTCTTCAATTGAAAGTGGCCTGCAGTTTTAAGTATCTAAATAAAAAAGTCATCAAATGGCAGCCTGGGTATGCAATCAGGGGATTCTTAGCACCCTCTGCCTTCAGCCAGCAGCTACTGCCTTGGTTGATGACTTTACAACCTCCTGGGAATAAGTGTCACAATTAATTTTTATGTCATGATCATATACATCTATCAGCAAAATATTTTCACCACAGACATTCATTCTGCCTTATCAGGCAATTGAGAATGATTGTGGTGTTTCTTGATCTTAAACTCAGAGGTAAAAAGCCAATAAACTTACAATGATGATGAACATGTTGATAAACAGCCCATCCATGCTCTATATGAATAATCACATACTAATAATAACTGCAATGATAAGAATGTATGGAGTGGACATTAGGAATTTTCCCTGCTCAGTTCCTTTAAGGCCTCCAAGAGGAATCAAAGTCTTCTTTCAGTTAACAGCAAATTCTTTTCTGCAATCTTAACCCTTTATAAAATTTCATATTTTTGACTAATTATATATATTTTTGACTGATTGTATATTTGACTAATTGTATATATATATAACTATATTTCCTGACTTTACAAATCCATTAATCATTTATTTAATATTAAAGAATTTTTTTGTAGACTTGTTAAATTTAAACTGTGTCTTCGACTATTTATACCCATATACATTGAAGCAATGGATCTGAAGTCCGATCCATGCTTCACAGCCTTCTATGAACTTAGTTGGTATTAGAGACCTGAATTAAGTTTATAGTCCAATATCAGCAGGGTTTTGCATTAAAGCTAAAATTAATTACGTTTATATAATTTGTATTGCATTTAAATATTTTGTTAAATAACTTCCATTCTAAGATTAGATTTCTGTTAATAAAATTACTTGTAAAACCTATTAGTCAAACATATATATACGTCAAGTGTATATATATGAGTTAATGCAAAATTCTGCTGAAATAAAATGCTTATTTTACTATAAAAACATAAGAATATATTTTTTGTTAAAATCTTGTTAATATATGGTGTATGATTTTATTTTGAGATAAGCCACCAACATTTTCTAAAGGAATGTATGTTTTAATTAGTGAGCCCATTCAAGTCAAATTAAAGATGGCCTCCTCTTTCTTTTTTAATTAATAAAATTCAAACTTTAAAGAAAGAAATTTAGAATAAAAAAGTAAAAGTTATTTTTAGAAAATGTTACCTTGAAACAAAGGAGCGTGTGGGTGGGCTTATCAAGATCTAAGATTATACAAACAATACAAGGTAGCTTACAAAAAAAGTTATAAATAGGAGAGTGAACAAAAGACTAGATTACTCAGAGTTTTCTTGCTGGCTATTCAAATTTCTCTTGGGAGAACTCTTGGCAGATTTTGCTTTTGCTTGTTGAGATTTTATTCCAAAAAGTTATACAACTGTTGTCTTCAAAATCATGGAGAAGTTTGAACATGCTACAAGCTAAAAATCATATGAATTTGATAGATTCTACTATGCTTGGCTAGGCAAAAAGCTTTGCCTATCACCAAGGTTCCTAAATACCATCAAAATGCCATAGTATCCACCCAATATAATCTGAACTCTGTGCCAAGTCTGTAGCACTTTTCGTGAAACCATCCTACATATTTCCATTTTCATTGTCCAGACAAATACCTATCGACAGTCGGATCAAGCCACGACACCGCCAAACAGGAGCAAGGAACCAGGACGGTAATCATATCTCTCCGCCACTGAACTATTTACTTTCTACCTTTTTTTGTTCATACCTTTTTTTAATTGCTTCATTGAATTATATTTATGAAATGTTGTATTTAATTATATTTATGTAACCATTTTTATTAGACTAGTCTTAGATATATATATATTGCGTGATCATCTATATATATATATTTAACCCTTTTTCCTTCGCTATTCTTCATTACTAACATGTATATATATTTTGTATTCCATTGTGGTTAAGTTTAAAAATTAATTTGTCATTTAAAATCTCTTTCCAATTTCATTTATGTTTCTAAATTCCATACGAGTAAGTTTCCTTTGTTTGCCAACTTGATCTCCTCGATAACACCTCTTTTATCTGCCATTAGCTTATTACGTATATCTGATTTAGCTATATACGTCTTAAATAATTTTTAAACTGTCTGTTTTTAGTGCAAAGCAATTAGAAAAGGCTTTGCGAAAGATTTTTATTATTGTACTTTATCGAGGAGATTCGAGTTGACAATTTTATTAAAATTGGGAAGAAAAGACTTAGACCGCAAAAATATTATATCGTTTAATTTGTTTTCATTGTCTAATTACTTTTTCATTAATTTAGGAGAATAGCAGAGGCCATTAAGTCATTATTAATATTTTAAAACCATTAATTAAATACCTTATTTAACTAAAAAGCTCGAGTTTTTCTAATTTTATTTTAATGCTTTATTTTTACTTTTCAATGATCCAGGCACGCAAAACACATAATTCTTAGTACTTTGCACATTTAACTATTTAGCTCCTTAGGTGTTCCCGTCCATGTTTCTCTCCGCTGATGCTAAGCTTTGGGTTAGTGAGAAAATAATTTATGCGTCTCAGATAATGTTGTTGGTTCGTAATTAGCCTCGAGAATAGGCGAATAGGGCAGAGGTCATAGTATTCTTGATTTAATATTTCGCGTATGGGTGGCCTCGAGGTACTTTCGCCTAGTATTCGAACTGGGTTAAACCAACATACATCATCTGACTGTCACAGTTAAATTTTTTTTTCCGCATTCTGTCGACCAACGTGGGCCAAATCTTTTTTTTTTGAAAGAATAGGAATAGAGTATTTGAAAATATTGGTAGACGTATAAGATTTTTTTTTCCGCATTCTGACGCCAACAATGTGGGCCGAATTTCATTTTTTTTTGGAAATATAGGTATAGATAGATATATGTAAGTTTTTTCCAAGTTGTCGCCACGAACGAATATCATTTTTTTTAAAAAAAAAAAAAAAATTAGTACCCTGAGAAGTTAGTTTTAGTTCAATATATTTATATAAAAATATATGTATAATTTCTTTTTCCGAGTTTGTCACCTAACATGAGACAAATGTCATTTTTTTTTAAAATTAATTAACAAGTTAAATGTGTCATAAAGTAAAAAAAAAATTTCCGAGTTTAGTATATATATATGAAATGAATATTTTATATTTAAAAAGTTAACACACCGTTAGTAGTTTTTCTTTTTTGTGATTATAAAAGATTTCAGAGTTAGAGCAATTTTTTTTCTCCCTAATGAATACTTTTGTCATGGCCAGTTGCCATATTGTTGTTGTCGTATAAAGTATATAGCTTCGATGAGGCGGAAGTGTCAAATACATACGCACCCACCCTCCCTTAAAATAGCTTTCATACTTTGTTATTTAGTATTGCTTAAAAATGAGAAGTTTTAATATGTTTTTTTCCGAAATATAGTATATTCGTAGTGTTAATATTTTAGTAAAAAGTACAAATAGATAATAGAATTTTTTTTCCGTTTGTATAAATTTTTGTAAAGATCTAATAGATAACATTTTTTCCGTTAATAGATTTTTTTTCTAAGATCAAAAAGTTTGATAGTTCAAACTAACACGTGTTAACGTAGTGTTAGCAAATTTTTTTTTTTCACGTTCTCTGCATTTCGTTTCTTTATATGAATAATTTTAATCATGCAAAATTTTTTTTTTCATTTTTAAATATTTTGAAATTACGTTTTCGTGCAAACAATATATATAAAATAAGTTTTGTTTCAAAATAGCAAACTTAATTTTCAACTTTATAAAAAGTAAATGCGTATGTTCGTTTTAATAAATATATATATTAAAGTATTTTCTGTATAACATATATGTCAGCCCCCTTTAGTTAAGATTTTTTTTTCTCAGTTCGGATTATGCTATTGAATCATTTATTGAGTAACCGTTAGGTGAAGACCCTTTGAAGTAACCGTTAGGTGAAGCTGTTTTTTTTATGGTGAAGACCCCTTACATTTTTAGAGTTCTGGATTGCTGAGTAGCCTGAAATAATAGATCTATGTCTGTAATCATTGCTTCCTTGTTATATTTGCGCCAGCGTTTACTAACCTGAAATAATAGGAGTATGTGGTTTGCAATATGACAAATCTTTCTAATAAAATCATGTACATGATAAGAAAAAATATTTGTATAGGTATATGTTTGTATATTTATATGTGGTCATATATATGTTTATTTAATGATGTACATATTCATATATATATATGGGTGTATATGGTATACACTTCGTTATAGTTCGGTAAAACAAGTTTTTATATAAATGTTTTTTAAACAGTTTTGGATCTCAATGCGCAATTCTGTAAAATTGCTTGATAATTGTTAATCTATTTCGGGTTGTGACCAAAACGGTAGTTGGTTTCGATCCCAGGTTCATAATTTGGAGTGGCGGTTATCATGGGATTTTACTTTTATTTTTAATTTTTTTGTGTATATTTTGTTTTGTTAATCGTACTTTAGGCTGTTTAAATTGATTTTGTGTCATGACCAAAACGATAGCGTGGTTTCGAACCCAGGTCAGACATGTTACCTTACTGAGTTGTTATACGTCTGAGACTTAATTAATATTGCCATTTAAAATACCATTTACTTATTCGTGCAGAGATTTTTTTTTAAAAGTGAAACTCAAAATAAATTTTAATTGCATTAAACTGTACAAACGTTATCAATGTGTGCTTGGATCATTATCCATTAATGTGTAATTTGATATGGCCATTGTCTTGTCGACTGGCGCCCTTATCAAATAAATTTGTCGGCAAGTGCAATCTCTCATATCGGATTACAAATAAACAAACATAGGATAACAATGTATGCTTGGTGAGCCAAAATAATTTTTAAACATGACTTATGTATATTTTGCTCACATATTCCTTTTTATATATGTATATACTTGTGTATTAATGTAAATGCATTTTTTAGTTGTTTCAGGTGTCAGAGAAAGCCAGGTCAAGCTGTAAGTGGGTTATTTTAATTATATTAACATAGCAGTGACATTTAAATGAAATATAGAAATAAATAAAGTGAGGATAATAGTATGTAGTATAGTTATTAAAAACAGACACGGCAGGATTTTATATATTTTTTTTTTCATGTACAAACTGATACATATAGGCATAGATTTAAGATAGGACCTCGTGAGGTAGGCAAAGTTAATTTCTGAAAACATAAATAAAACAGATAGTTGGAACTTAGAATACTGACTTAGTTTAGAAAGAACTAAATTTTTTTATATACAGGATATAGCTCCTAGATACGTGTGATAAAATATACATATCTAGATTGTTTATAAAAAGACTAAAATACGTTTTACAAATAAGGTGGGATTGTTATATAACAAAATAGCCAATATTAGGCAAAAATGGAGGAACAGAAGAGAGGCAAAGTTTATAGGTCAATATGTACTCATAGTGACCAAAAATACAATTTGGAAGATCTCATCAAAGAAATGAGAGATGAAGACAAAATGATGATGACCATGTTCCAAGAAGTTATGAAAATTACATCACAAAGATTGGACCGTTTGGAGACACATGGAACTCCATCAAGAACAGAATATTGCGACAGAAGTGTCACCAGAAGATGATACTCAAAAACAAGATAACACTGATATGAAATCCTCGAGTGATTATGAAACAGGCGAAGCCACTCACCAGTCGGATTTCTCTGGACAAATGAATGAGGATAGTAAAAAAAATGATCAACAGCTGTTGAACCAAATCCAGGCGCAACAAGGCAATGAAATCTTTACTGCGACAGTAATCAATACTATAACTTCTGTGGCAAAGATTAGCAACATAAAATGTTTTAGAGAAGAACTGGGTGGGAACCCTAGACACCACCTTGATAGCTTGAAAATCTGTCTCCAAGTCCAGAACATGACTGAGCAAGAAAAGAAGGCAAGGGATAAATTAAGACGTACGGCTCAGCATCGCAACAATCGAAACCGGCAATATAAATTCAGGAAAGGAAACCAAGCATGGCTAAGAGATCTTAAGCCAAGTAGTAAAGCATGGAGGAAAGTTAAAAAGTTTTTCCCAATATATAAAGGTCCATATGCGTTAAAAAAGAAGTGTGGAGAAAATGCTTTTCGGTTGAAAGATAGTCACAGCATACAAAGACGGTATAATGCTCCAAATATAAAACCTTGCATACCACCGGACCCCGGAAAATATAGAAGTTAAAAAGATAAATATAACTTGTTAGACTAAAAACAACACGGACTCGATTTAAGATACAGAAGATTGAATTATGGATAAACCGTTAGTTATATAGTAAAAGAAAGACTGTTAGTCAGTAACAAATTAAATATTACAGTAAATAAAGAGTAGGCTTGAACTCACCTGGCACAAAATTTTTACCTCTGACCTGAAGCAACAGCATTTTCTTTAACATTTTTTTTTGCTCACTAACTATTGGGAAATGAAGCAATGGATCTGAAGTCCGATCCATGCTTCACAGCCTTCTATAAACTTAGTATTATAGACCTGAATTAAGTTTATAGTCCAATATCAGCAGGATTTTGCATTAAAGCTAAAATTAATTACGTTTATATAATTTGTATTGCATTTAAATATTTTGTTAAATAAATTCCATTCTAAGATTAGATTTCTGTTAATAAAATTACTTGTAAAACCTATTAGTCAAACATATATATACATCAAGCGTATATATGACTTAATGCAAAATTCTGCTGAAATAAAATGCTTATTTTAAAAATGCTTATTTTACTAAAAAAAAATAAGAATATATTTTTTGATAAAATCTTGTTAAAATATGGTGTATGATTTTATTTTGAGATAAGTCACCAACATTTTCTAAAGGAATGTATGTTTTAATTAGTGAGCCCATTCAAGTCAAATTAAAGTTGGCCTCCTCTTTCTTTTTTAATTAATAAAATTCAAACTTTAAAGAAAGAAATTTAGAATAAAAAAGTAAAAGTTATTTTTAGAAAATGTTACCTTGAAACAAAGGAGTGTGTGGGTGGGCTTATCAAGATCTAAGATCATAATACAATAGAAGGTAGCTTACAAAAAAAGTTATAAATAGGAGAGTGAACAAAAGACTAGATTATTCAGTTTTCTTGCTGGCTATTCAGATTTCTCTTGGGAGAACTCTTGGCAGATTTTGCTTTTGCTTGTTGAGATTTTATTCCAAAAAGTTATACAACTGTTGTCTTCGAAATCACGGAGAAGTTTGAACATGCTACAAATCATATGAATTTGATGGATTCTACTATGCTTGGCTAGGCAAAAAGCTTTGCCTATCACCGAGGTTCCTAAATACCATCAAAATGCCATAGTATCCACCCAATATAATCTGAACTCTGTGCCGTGTCTGTAGGACTTTTCGTGAAACCATGCTACATATTTCCATTTTCATTGTCCGGACAAATACCTATCGACGGTCAGATCAAACCACGACGATGCCGAACAGGAGTAAGGAACCCGGACGGTAATCATATCTCTCCGCCATTGAACTATTTACTTTCTACCTTTTTTTGTTCATACCTTTTTTTAATTACTTCATTGAATTATATTTATGAAATGTTGTATTTAATTATATTTGTTATGTAACCATTTTTATTAGACTAGTCTTAGATATATATATTGCGTGATCATCTATATATATATATTTAACCCTTTTTCCTTCATTATTCTTCATTACTAACATGTAAATATATTTTGTATTCCATTGCGGTTAAGTTTAAAAGTTAATTTGTCATTTAAAATCTCTTTCCAATTTCGTTTATGTTTCTAAATTCCATACGAGTAAGTTTCCTTTGTTTGCCAACTTGATCTCCTCGATAACGCCTCTTTTATCTGCCATTAGCTTATTATGTATATCTGATTTAGCTATATACGTCTTAAATAATTTTTAAACTGTCTGTTTTTAGCGCAAAGCAATTAGAAAAGGCTTTGCGAAAGATTTTTATTATTGTACTTTATCAAGGAGATTCGAGTTGACAATTTTATTAAAATTGGGAAGAAAAGATTTAGACCGCAAAAATATTATATAGTTTAATTTGTTTTCATTGTCTAATTAGTTTTTCATTAATTTAGGGGAATAGCAGAGGCCATTAAGTCATTATTAATATTTTAAAACCATTAATTAAATACCTTATTTAACTAAAAAGCTCGAGTTTTTCTAATTTTATTTTAATGTTTTATTTTTACTTTTCAATGATCCAGGCACGCAAAACACATAGTTCTTAGTACTTTGCACATTTAACTATTTAGCTCCTTAGGTGTTCCCGTCCATGTTTCTCTCCGCTGATGCTAAGCTTTGAGTCGGTGAGAAAATAATTTATGCATGTCTCAGATAATGTTGTTGGTTCGTAATTAACCTCGAGAATAGGCGAATAGGGCAGAGGTCATAGTATTCTTGATTTAATATTTCGCGTATGGGTGGCCTCGAGGTACTTTCGCCTAGTATTGGAACTGGGTTAAACCAACATACATTATCTGACTGTCACAACATATAGTTGCATTCCATTCAAATAAATCTAGAAGTATTTTAATAAAAACAAATTTTGTTATTCTTATAATAAAATTTTAAAACATTTAAAAAAATTAACATGAAGCATATACATAACTTCAATATATATTTTTGTTAAATACTGCTTACCACTTATACTAGTAGATATAAATAAAACAAGAAATCATATATTACAATATTAGCCAAAAGCAACAAAATTTTATTGAATTTTTCCACAATCATGGTTTTATCTATTACTAAACAATCCTTTCCAAGTGAAATTCAACAAGATACATTCAACATAAAGTGAAATAGCTTTCCCGTCATTCACTTCATAACCCAACTTCCTCTACTATCAAAGGACATTTGCATGAGATTGATGACCTCAAATTCAAGAAAATTTGTCATTAGTCCCCCCCCCCTATATTTCACTTTTTTCATAAAAGATAACCTTTGTATTGTCAAATATTTTATGATCTGTATTTAGTTTATGAATATAGAAAGCTGAGTTTTGATACCTATTTTGAACTTGACTTTTATAAGTTTTAACTTTTTCATTAAGACTTTAACCAATATAAATTTTATGAAAACTGCAAGGAATTCTCAATAACTACACCAGGAATGGTTTTGCTATCAATTGACTGTTATGAATTATTTAATAATGAATTTAAATCAAAGCCTTTCTTCCAGGCCACATTTATACCGCCCAATAAGAAAACTTTTTATAAATCAATGTATAAAATAGTGAGTTAAATAGTAAAGAACTCACTAACATTTAAATCCTTATTATTAGCAGAGTTATAAATATTTTTATAAAACAATATTTCTAATACATTCATGAGTATAATCTAAATGAATATAGTCAAGAGCAAAATGACTCCTCTGAATATAACTATTATTTTCAAATTATTAAGCCTTATATTACTATAACAAAAATTCAATAAAGTTCGTTATGGGTAATAAGTTGCTATTTGGCGATATCATATTTTTTAAACTTTTTGTTAATAAAATTACTACAAAATAAAACATTATCAATTCTATCAACACTTAAATCCTGGAATTTTAACTTAATAGAGTCAAAAGTATCCTGCTCAAAAGTAAATTTAATATTAAAATCAAAAGCATTCAATCTATTTAAAAATTATTTCAATTTATCTTCCTGAATAACAAACAATCATCAACATATCTAACAAATAATTTTAAAGAAACAATGATTACTGTCTAAAAATCATTATATATAGAGCACATTGAAGGAGAAATAATATAAGTAATACCTATCCCTTTTTAATCTTATAAAATGTTATAACACGTAAAATATATAGAACCCTCTAATAACAATAGCAAATCATGAATAACATTAATCTATATCTGCAGAAAAATATTCATGTTTCTTTAGGACAGTAAGAAACACATTAATAATTAATTTTATCAACTGATTAGTATGTTTTTAATATGTAAACTACAAAAATAGTCATTTTGAATTCAAAAGAAAATACACAAAATTGACCTAAACTTATATAAATTCATAAAAACATTTATATGAAATTTTCAAGTTTTTTTATAAAGATTTTTAAGAATTATATAAGTTTAGGTCAAATTTTTGTATTTTCTTTTAAAGCATTTGATAAAATTAATAGATTTAATTTTAGAAAATGATTGCATTTTTGGTAGTTTGGATATTGAAATCATTTATCAATCAGATGGTAGGATTAAAAGTATTTATGTGCTTTCTGTTCTAAAAACACATGAATATTTTTTCTGCAAATATAAAATGTTATTCATGATTTGCTATTGTTATTAGAGAATTGAATATATTTTATTTGTAATGATCAATTTTATAACATTAAAGAGTGATAACTTAATTGCTTATATTATTTCTGTCTATAATGATTAATCATTGTTCTATTTTTTTAAAATTATTTGTTAGGTATGTTGATGATTGTTTGTTTGTTATTCAGGAAGATAAATTGAAGGATTTTTCAATAGATTGAATGCTTCTGTTTCTGATATTAAATTTACTATTGAAGGGAGTACTTTTGAATTTAAGTTAAAATTTCAGGATTAATGTTGATAGAGTTGATAATGTTTTATTTTGCAGTCATTTTATAAACAAAGGAATTTAAGAAATATGATATGACCAGGTAATTACTCATAAGAATCTTTCTTAATTGGATTTTTGTTATAGGAATAGAAGACTTAACAATATTGAAAATATTGATTATATTCAGGAGTCAATTTGCTTCTGACTATATTGCTTTAGGTTACAATCATGAATTTATTAGAAATATTATATTTAAGAAAAATATCTATAAGCTGTTAATAATAAAGATTTAATTGTTGGTGAGAATAAAGTTTATTTCTTTACCATTTAAGTCATCAGTTTATACATTGATTTATAAAGTTTTTTTATTGGATGGTATAAAAGTAGGCTGGAAGAAACACCTTTATTAAACTCACATGATAACATTTCCTATACTAGCACATTAATTGTTGATAAACAGAGCAAAACTCTCCATACAGTATTGCTACCTGTGCTAAACAGAGTAATCAATGGATGCCAGAAGGCTTGTGCATAAAATCCCTATCTAATGCCTACTCATCCAATATCCCCAGACTAGTTTCTGGCTTGTGGCCTTCGTCAATGAGGAGCTTTGGATCTGAGAGCACTGCATCTAGATCTTAGGATCTAATGCAACCCTCTAGCAGCCACCTTTTATCTCTACTTAACTAAAGGTGGTTGCTAGAGGGTCCTAAGACCTAGATGCAGTGCTCTCAGATCCAAAGCTCCTCACTGATGAAGGCCACAAGCCAGAAACTAGTCTGGGGATATTGGATGAGTAGGCATTAGATAGGGATTTTATGCACAAGCTTTCTGGCATCCATTGATTACTCTGTTTAGCACAGGTGGCAATACTGTATGGAGAGTTTTGCTCTGTTTATCTTTATTAAACTCTTTATTAAATAATTTAAAACATTCAATTGACAGAAAATCTATTCCTGGTCTAGTTTATAAGATTTCTTGCAATTGTCATAAAATGTATGTAGATCATTATGTCTTAAAGGATGAAATAAAATTCATACAAATAAGAGTTAAAAATAGATGTCAAAACTCAGCTTTGTATATTCATGAATTAAATATAGGTCATAAAATATTATTTGACAAGGCAGAGGTCATCTTTTATGAAAAAAGTGAAATACAGAGAAAAGAAACTCTGGTGACAAATTCTCTTGAATTTGCGACTATCAATATCATGAAAACATTCTTTGATGATTAAGAAAGTTATTTTTAGAAGTGAATGATGGGAAGGTTGTTTTACTTTGTATATATATATATATGTTATATGTATCATGTTGAATTTTATTTGAAAAAGTCTATTTGTTAATAGCTGAATCCATGCTTGTGGAAGAATTTTAGTAAAATTTTGTTGCTTTGGTTAGTATTGTAAAGATACGTGATTTTTTTATTTTATATATAATTATTTAAATAATAAGTTTAATAATGCTCAAAGCTAAATGGGTTTGTAAATAATAATTAAAAACTAGTCGACACTTAGACAATCCCAATGGTTCATTTACAGTTACTAAAGTTGCAACATGACCACAAAGATTGAAATTATTGATACAAAGAAGTTTAAGTAAACCTTCTTAAACAGGTAAATATAATCTGTTCTGAATGCAGATTAAGAACTAATTGATTATAACATTACAAACTGCAATTATATTTCTCAAAGTGCACCCAAAGTATTACTTAAATAAGTTTATTAATGCTCAAGGCTAAATGGGTTTGTAAATAATCATTAAAAACCAGTGAACACTTAATCCCAATATCAATAACAATCTCTAACTGTTGTCAGGACAACCTCCTTTTAACTCTAAAGGTGGAATCCCATCTTTATTTATGGTTCAATATATTTATATAAACCTAAAGAGGTAATCATCGAATAGCCACCATATCCCACTCGATGGCGCCGTTTTCGCGCTAAAACACATAAAAATGCCGTTTCCGCAGTCAACACGTTTGAACCTGCGTTTCCTATAATACAACTTTTTTGTTGTGCTACAGATTGCAGGCCGCTATGTCGCGTCGCAGTACAGCATGTATGTCGCATCGCAACAAATAAATTTTCCGAATTCGCAGTTTATAAAATGGTTACGGCTTGATGAGAGGGTGTGTGTATTTGAATTGGATGGATGTTGTTTCCATTGGATTTTTTTTTATTTTAAAATATTGAAATGTTCAGATTTTGTAAAGTAATAATTAACAGACTTTTTACACCGTAGTGTATTGAAGTTTTAAGTGGTAAATGTTGATGAGATATATGTGTAAAGTGAGTTGGAATTAGGTAACACGTCCAGTAACATACTGTTCATAACATTCCACGAGACAAACAAGATTCTTCCGTGTGTATATTTTTTAAATAAAAGAGAGTTAACACAAAAATATCCATAAGAAAAGTACAATTGTACACTGTTTTTTTAAATGTCATAAAAAGCATCTATTATAAACATGGTTAATAAGTAAAAAAGACATTTTATATATATATTTGTTGTTGTTTAAAAAAGTTTTAGTTTCTTTTTCTCCGACTACTGTTATACTTTGTTGAATATAGTTTACGTTTATTGTTATCATTTATTTTATAGATGTTAGTAAAAAAAAATATTTACAAAAATACGATTTGATATTTTTTATTTTAGCATTACAAACAGAACACTAATCCTAAACCTAAAACTAACCCTAAACCTACCCGTAACAACTTTTACTTTTAGTTGTCATTCTATTTGAAATAAAAAATAGCGGTAATATCTGTTTGTCTGTAAAAAAAAAAAAAAAATTTACAACAAAGACTAAAAAAGTAAAAAATAGCGATAACACAATAATATCTGTTTCTCTGTAGAAATAAAATGTAAAAGGAAGATTAAGAAATTTTACTTTTTATTCCGATTACGAGTTTTTAAACAACAAAAAAAAAAAGCCGCAACCCCAGTAAAAAAATCAATAGAAAATTGATTTTTCTAATAAAGCAAACTAAAAAACACGAATCAAATTGTAATTTGTTTATTTTATTTTACATTTATTATTATCATTTAATTTGTATACGTTAATAAAAAATATTTAAAATTAAATATTTAAAAGATTTTCGCATTACAAAAAACACATCAAAATGATTATAATTAACGACCCGGGAATGATCATATTTTATAGTTTTAGCGCGAAAATGGCGCCATCGAGTGGGATATGGTGGCTATTCGACGACAACCCCTAAAGATTGCAACTTGACCAGAGATTGAAATTATTGATGCAAAGAAGTTTAAATAATTCTTAAACCCATTTAGTGTTGAGCATTATTAACCTTATTATTTAAGTAATACTTTGGGTGCAATTTGAAAATTATAATTGCAGTTTTTAATGTTATAATTGACTATTTAGTAGTCTGCATTTAGATATTTGCCTGTTTATGGAAATTTATTTGAATCTCTTTTTATCAATAATTTCAATCTCTATGGTCAAGTTGCAATCTTTAGTGTTTATATAAATATATTGGACCATAAATAAAGGTCGAATTTCATCTTTATTGTTAAAAGGATGTTGCCTTGATAATAGTTTGAGATTGTTATTAATGTTCGGATTATCCAAGTGTTGATTTGTTTTTAATGATATATATTTATATACATGTATGTCTTGAAAATACATTATATACACACTACCGAAATGTGAGTTACAATCAAATGTAACAAACACAGAAAAGCTAATATGATGGTAAATCATGATTCTCAACAAAAAATATACTTTTTTATTATTAATAATTAACATGCTATGTATAAAACAAACTATACCTGGGGAATGTCTGAAACATCAATGGAAAAACAGCGTTATGCATCTTAATGTTATTATTATTAATTATTATATATTATGATCAACTTAAAATCAATAAACTTTGACATTAATATACAAAATTACAAGTTATTGTGGAAAAATATATTTTCACAACATACTCAGTCATCAAATCAGTGATTCCTTAAGTTACAGTAAAAATGATTGGCGGAAAATATAAAAATACAAGATGATACCAAATTTAATGCCAGTTACTTATCAAATATTAGAAAAAAAACAATCCAGAGGCTAAAAAAACTTGCAGTTCAGCATAAAACAAACACATAGCATGACCTAATAAATCAAATTAATAAGCATGTCTACATAAAAAGGTATATTTTTTTCAAAATTTTTTAATTAAACAATTTCTTCAACATGTCAGAGCATTATTAACATTGTCTATTTCTCAAAGCTGACGAAATCATTAAACAGATTCCATTAACTTCTCTTTTCAAACTTTTCTCATTGTGTTGTTTTTGTCTTTTAATATTTTATTTTGCTAAGAATGAATACTCGTGAATATAAATATCATTAACCAACTTCAAGTAAATCGAATGAGAAATAGAAGAGTATCAATATCAGTGAAATGATTAGTTTCATGATGCTTCAAAACCAGTTTACTTGCATCTTTATAGTCACACAAACAACATTTATTCATAGCAATATGAGTTGAAGCATCTGCATTTGAGCATCTCGCAGAAGGTATGTTAACTTCTATAAAGTTCACCTGTTTTGAAGTTGTGTAAGAGGATGTTTGATATAATGCTGATGTATCATTGTCAAGACTTTTTTCATTTGTTTTATTTTTATTATGATAAATAATAAAGCAGCCTCTTTGAAATGTATTACAAATTGGCACCAATCCACATTCTAAACAACCAAAGTGAGTTTTATGTCTTTTTTTTTTTTTTAAACAAACAACACATTGCTTATGCATTGGAATCTTGTAACTACGAAGATCAACATGTGTGTGACTTACATATGACTGATGTTCTAGATGTGGGGAAACATGGGTATTTAGGACAATGCTTTTATTTGAAGAATACCCATTGATTAACATACGAGACAAATCTCGTTGAAATTTTAAAAAGGTTCTAGCTTTCAAATGTTTGGATGCCATATAAATAGAATACAAAACATGTGCATTTGAAACTGCAGTGTTGAAACAATGCCAGAATAAACACATAGACGATCGCATAGACTTTCCATTCCAATCATAGAGAAGACGCTTGTGATTAGCCAAGTCAATACCACCAATGTACTGGTTGTACATTTTTACAGCTGGTGGA
Source organism: Epiperipatus broadwayi (assembly GCA_028023455.1). Classification (NCBI taxonomy): domain Eukaryota; kingdom Metazoa; phylum Onychophora; class Udeonychophora; order Euonychophora; family Peripatidae; genus Epiperipatus; species Epiperipatus broadwayi. The sequence continues at coordinate 165,217 of JAQFVV010012500.1, forward strand.
CATGGATAGGATTGCCGTGATCCATTCTTATTTCTTGTGGTAATTGCATAACTTCCAGAATATGGATATACATTATTAATCATAAGAACTGGCTTCTTATCCATCCAAATTAAAAACTGGAGATCACTACTTTTATCAATTACAGAATGCCAATCTCCTCTTTTCATTTTACAATTCTTATATAATTCAATGATACTGTATGGAATATCTTTACTATATATACTTAGTGTGCTACAACAGTAGACTTTGTTTGCAGATAGCTTCTTTGCTAATTCTACACTTGAAAAAATCTTGTCACAAAAAATAATGTGATGTTCGTCTGCATGATGGGACAAAATTACAGAAAGCAAAGTTTCAGTATCCTGATGGAGCCTGTCTTCTATAGTTGTATCTTCATCTGTGTACAACTCCATATGGGATACATAGCCATTGTGGCTGTCTGCACAGATCCACCATTTGAAGCTTCGCATTATTGATTGTGAAGGATCATATTCTTGTGTGATATCATAAGTAAATTCATTAATTGCTTGACCAACGGCTATCTCTCTATGCATTTGATATGCAGCTTTAAAGTTTTGGTTGCAGTAATCTATAATTGGTTTAATTTTATATATTTCAGCAAAATCTTTACTTTTTCTATGTGGCATTTTTTCATTATCATTAAAATGTAAATAAGACAATAAATGTAAAAATCTATCATAAGTCATGATGTTTGCAAAATAAGGTTGCCCAAGACTTAAATCAGAAGCCCAAATATCCCTCAACCGAAGCACAGGTATCTTAGTTGAAATGCCTAAAATCATACCAAAAAATGCCGCCAATTCCCGATTAGACAGATTTATCCATCTACGTAATCTACCCTGTGCGATTACGTATTTGTTTGTTTCATAAATAATCTTCTCATAAATTTTGTTATCAAATAACAATTCAAAAAAGTCTAAAATAGTATATTCACGAGTAATGGGAAATTTGAGGCCTGGAGATTTAGAAAAATTACCTATAGACGTCTGTACTTTGATATCATCCAAAGACGTTATGGTATTTGGATTTCGTAGGGTCGAAGGCCCGGCTATAGCTCTAGCTTTCGTACTTTCAGGCACCGTTGGCTTATTAATTGTTTGAGATTTTTGTAATAAGGCAATTACTTCAGTTTCTTTAAGCAAATATTGTCTAAAATTTTCGTCACAACTGCTATCAGGCAACGAATCCTTAAAATCGAAAGGCTCAGCAATGGGAAAGCCACTATTTAAGCTAGAATCGATTTCAAAATCCATTTTTTCAGGCACAAAATGCATCGTCTGAAACTTTTCTCTGTAAAAGCTAGTAAAATGAGAGAGAGAGAAAAAGTAAGTAAAGAGAGATAAAAAAAAATTCCATTATAACATTTAAATTCAAACAAATTTTGACAACCTACCTGTGACATTAAAATAAAGACAAATTTGTACTTAAAAGTCGCAATCAGTTTAATAAGATAAGTGAAATTAGTTTTCAAATGTATGATAAAAATCATTCAAATTAATAACTTTCAATATGAGATTTCAAAGCATCTAATTTCTTTAAGACAAATATTAGATAAAACACAAATACACATATAACTGACATTTTCAGAAAAAACATTCCCGCGTAAACGTAACACTTAAAACTCGCATTCGAAAGAAACTGCGCATGCGTGTAGGAGTTGTTTTATAAAAAGTGAATTAACATGATTCATTTTTCTCCAAGGTAAACCTTTTGCTTGTTGTGCAAAAGCTTGGACAACTGAAGAAACAAACATAGCGTGGAAATTATTTTCATCATCTGTAGCAGCCAGTGCAAATTTTAGGTGCGGGTGGCGCATTTAAAAATAATTCATATTTTTGTAATTAGTAATTATAGCTGATCTTCAGATTTCCTACAGAAAAAATATTTTCTAGTATTCAGAATAACAAGTGAATAAATTTCTAATAATTAATTTAACACAACGCAAATAATTATATAACGATTAATTTCATACGTTCATATATATTGTTTTTAGTTACAACATTGATCATGTTTCAAATATCGGTGATTGAGTACAAGTTTGAAATATTGGTACTTGGGTAAATGGTAACCGAAATATTTAAATATATACATGAAGTTAAATTTCATTGTATCTTAAAATTTGTATATGAAATTATATTATAACGGAGATACGTGTGTCTTACTGGTAAGAACTTAAATATATGTTCAGAAAATATATGAATTAAATATTTCATTATTATTGCCATTCTAGACAATCTATATATGCCAATCATACTTTGAAATGTGTGTTACCAGTAGATTATTGTTATATCTGGACTACTATACTGCCGGATACCTTGCCTGAGGGCTTACCCGTTTCCAGACATTTAACAATAATAATGTCCCAGTAATGAATCTACACTATTAGATTAATATTAGATGCAATTTAATAATAATCAACCCTAGAGATTGCTAACTAAACGTTACAAATTATATGTACATCTATAAACATTAAAAACATAAAGCTAAACTATTACACTAAAATCAAAATTCAAGCAGACTAGCCAAGAAAATAAAATCTAAATCACTATTAATGATTTCATTGCTACAAGCAGACAAGTGTAAAGAACTACAAAATAACATATTTAAACTAAACATTCATAATTCCACTTACCTCCCATCCACCCTTGATATTAAAAGAACTTTTAATAATCTCAAATTAACTACTTCCTTTATTTTGCTGTAATATATCTTATATAAATGCAATTTATTCAGTACTTTGAACACTTTTTATCAAAAACCTTTTATTGTATCTATATGTATATACATTCTTATATTTCAGCTGCCCTGCAGTCTTCTTCAGAGCTATGATATAATGAAAAACAAAATAAAATAGACCTGCGTCTTGTTTTATGCTGTAGATAGGTTCAGCAGAAAACCCGCATTAAAAAAAATTGCATAAAAATAGACTTAACTTGCCTTGAAAAATGAAGGATACGTTATTCGCATAAAAAAAAAAAGGAAATAAAATATGACTAATAAATAATTTCAGATATTTGAAAAAAATTGATACAAGACAAACTTTTTTTATTTTCTTTTATTAACAACAGTATTTAATTTTACATTTTTTCATACATATTTTGATCATTATTGCTATTTGACAATATGCGTTTCATTTGTGAACTGGTAAGAAATCAGATTTGATGTGATGTGATGCACTGTGACTTAAACGGAGTCCAGAATCTCTCAGGAACTATGGCCAGAGAAACCTCTTAGCCACCTTCCCTTTCCATTCCCCACCCTAAGTTTTCCCATAATCTGCTCCATCCCATTTCCACAACATAATTTTTGTCAATTCTATGGTCTTTCTATCTAAATCCCCCTTATCTTTTCCCAAACCCAGCATAAAACCAATAATCCGCTTTCTCTAAAATCACTTTGTTCCATAACTTCATTATTTGTACCCTTTCTACTTTCAAGCATTTACATTCAATTAACAGATGCTTAATATGCCGTCCTTACACAATTTGCTAAATCACCCATATTTTTCCATTTACATGTATATCCTGTTGTTCCTAAAGATTCTGTTCCAGCCTGAAACAGATAAAACTATTATCATAAATTAATTCACACTCAATGTTCCGTTTACTTCTATATATATTTAAACTCTTTTTTACTCTCCATACTAGTTCTCCATCTCTCCAATTCCCTATTTTTTATTAATGCATCTATTCTTTTATCCCATTCCTTAATACTATAACACTCAACAATCTTCCTAACACAATCATCCCACCTTTTGTACAAATATACTGATATAAATTCTTTATCCAAATCTTTTGCATACTGCATTACCTTTCTCACCCATTTTGTTACTTGCCCTTTACTCGTAACCCAATTAAATATTATTTTGCCTATTCTTTTATTATCAATAAACTGCAACCTACCAAACATTTTCTTTTGCTGTTCACACATCTGCATCCAATGCATGTCTTCATACTTCCCTTTATACTTTTTCTAAGTAATCTAATATCCTTTTACTAACACATAATGCATCATGTTAACCCTGCTACTGTAACTATCATACAATTCTTGCTACATCATATTTATTATATGGAAACACTTTAATTTCTTTATCAATCCCTTTCTTTTCTTTACTTCATTTATCAATTTTTTTCTCCCATTCATCCAAACAATTTTTCTGATTACTTAAGATGATTCCCAAATAACTACATCTATTCAACACACTTAACTTTATATCCCCCAATAAAAATCTACATTTTCTCTTTCCGCAGTATTAACCATCATTATATTTGATTTTTCTTCACTAAATTTAATTCCCCATCTCTTTACCCACCCTTGCACATGTCCTCAGCAAAACTTCCATTTATGTGTATATTCTCTTGTTGCTAACAATCCTGTTCAAGTCTTAAACAGTAAACTACTTTTCTTGTTATCATAAATTAACTTGCACCCAATACTATGTTTATTTTTATATGTATTTAAACTCTTTATTCTTCACAATAGTTCTCCATTTCTTCAATTCTCTATTTTTTATTAATGCATCTATTCCTCTATCCCATTCCTTGCCACTATAACCCTCAACAAATCTAACACAATCATTGCATCTTTTCTATAAGTATACTGACATAAAGTCTTTATCTAAATCTTATGCATACCATACTACCTTTCTCACCCATCTTCTTGCCTGTTATTTACTCATAACCCAATTAAATACTATTTTGACTATTCTCTCAATATCCATAAATTGCAATCTACCGAACATTTTGATTTTACTTTTTGCATCTCTCATATAAAAACTTAACTTTCACATTTCTCCTTGACTTGCCTCCTTTGCTGATACATGTGATCAGCTATGTTACTGCAACTCTGTCCAATGGACATTATTTACATTAAATTATAAATGTAATTAATAAAATACATATATGTATACAAAAATGATTAAACTTATTATAATGCTTTTTTAAATACATATATTATAACGGTATACCCAGATGCCATTATATCCCTTTCAAATAAAAGTGAAAAAAATCTAAATTAAATTACCCTCAAATAGAAATATATATTGTACCGGGTTCGAATATGGGTCGATCAAAGCACCGGCCTCTTAGGCAGAGAAGAACATATTCGGAGAGTATGTATGCCCAAATGATAGCTATAAAATATATAACTAGCGTTACATTTCCAGGACATAACTTCTTCTCGACTGTTGAGTTCAACACCAGAGTTCAAAGCACTTTTTTTGTTTCGTGTAAACACGGGCGCCAGTTAATTATCCAAGAATGAATAAATAATGTGCTTTGGGCAATGGCCACTAACTCAATGCCTAAATATCCACAACTAGCTCAGTTGTTTGTAATCACTAATAGATTATACATAATTAGTGGTGAAAAGAATTGATAAAAGATTTGTAAAAGAATTGATAAAAAGAATTGACCAACAAATAGAGTTTAAGTTTTAAGACAATTTATTAACTAACATTAATTTACTAAATTTAAACATCTTTATAATTTTTTAACTAATATAACACATGCACATTTTAAATTAACACACTATAATATATATCTTATGAAAAGCATAAATAATGTTTGACGTTTATAAAATCATATAGCATTCACAAACACACACATCAATAGTTCATTTTATGCATGATTATAGAGTTCAAATTACTCGTCTCTGGAGGCTTTACGAATTAATGCAACGGCTATTATAGAAATAAGAATATGAAATATTATTACCTAGGATTTTGAATGTAGACGTAGAACTTCGTTTTATTTGGTTACTGCTTTAGGTGAGAATATTTCCAGCCGGCTGGGATGTTTTCTTGAGAAGTTTTATTATTCTTCATGGTTATTATTTCTGGAGACATTTGAATATTTGACGGAGGATTTCTAAGCTGTTACGCAGACATTATTTCATGGGCAGATATTGCTGATCTTATTTGACTACGGCTGGAGAAAGATGTGTGTTCCCAAAAGCTGCTCAGCACTGCATTTTGTTTCTGGATACAATTAACTCAACTGATTGTCCTCTCTTGACTTAACTGACTCAATGAATTGTCTGATAAAAAAGATCTATTTATACCTGCGACGTGTTTTCCTTGTAATATTCTCCGGAAATATCTGTTGTTGAAATTCCATTGATAATCCTTTGACAACGTGTTTTGGAAGATTGTTTAATTAGTAATAGCCATGCAGACATGTTGTTTTATATTTTTAATTAATAGCCATTGCCGTGTTTTTTAATGATTATCTTCTTTTATTTCATTTTAATATTTATTACGCAGACATTTTTTTATTTATTTACAATCGCACATATATAACTAGTTTTAAGATTACTTTCTCTTTAATTCGAATGAAAAGAGATTTGTATTTTTTAAACTTTAAATTATATTCCGACTAATAATAATAAACTCTACTTCCTTTTATAAAACCCTTAGCTTAACTTTTCTAACCAAAACTTCCCCTCCCCCCTTTTAATCAATTCTTTTCTAACTTTTATTTCAAAAACTAATGATAGAAACTATTAAACTTTTAAATACGTTTTCTTTTACGAAAGATTATTTTGATAAATTTTTTTTTTTAGATAAATTATCATGTGCCAATATCAATATTGGTACAATATATATAAAAGAATTTAATAAAATTGTATTTAAATCAATATATATAATGCACAGTTATTTAAATCAATATATACACATATTGCACAGATGGCAAACTAATTATATAATTATTTAAAGTTAAAAATCTAAAAACAATATTGTTTTAATATGAAAGAATAAAAAAGCTGTTAATTAGTTAAATTTAAAAGTTATTTTTAATCTTAGAATGGAAATGATTTTATATAATGATGTAAGAGCAAACAGGCCCTTGGCCATACAGTCAGATAAGAGATCAATTAAAAAATACTAGTGATAAAATTTTGAGTTCCCACTCTAAAACAAGCTGGCCAATAATGATGGTAATAAACACACAGTCCCACAGAGAAATGTCATCATCACCAATAAAAATAGCACCAAGCCAGGCAAGATTGATTCTGGAATTTGATGATAAGAATTCAAAATGATATAAAAAGAAAACTTTTAGGTGGAGTTTTAGTTTTGGATTGCACTTGCTGATTACGTGTTATTGAAACATATTTTATAAGTACATTGTGAGTCTTCAAAATGTAGGGGTCATGCAATAAATATTTCCTGTATTTGCACAGCTGAAGCGACCTTTAGAGTTATGGTTCCCAGAAAGCGGCAAATGATTGTGTGGCACATCATGGACCATTAAGATGACTTCAAATAAACCTACAGCCATAGAAAGTATTAACTTTAATAATCTAAGAACTTTTTAAATACTTTAATAATCTAAGAACTTTTTCTAACACTGAAACTTAAACAGTACCTAACCCATAAAGTCTCTTATCTGATTAAGCAGAAATTTAAATTATTTGTTATATTTTCTTTTAATATGTTTGCTACTAAGCCAATAAACATCACATGATCACCATTTCTTATGCAATACGTATAGAGTTTTGCCTGTTTTAATTATGTTTGCTATTATTATTTCCATTCTTGTAAATTTCATTAAAATTAATTATTTGAAAATAGGCATAAATGGCTGCATAGATTTGTAAGATTATGTTAGTTTAAGTGAGTTAATTTTAGGGTAATTGTTTCGTACTTAAATCAGTGCTCATGGATAGATGTTTGATGTGAATGTAATTTGGGTTGGAACATTGGATACTCATTCCCTTGTGATGCATTAGGATACAGGGCATAATACCCATCTGAATGTATGGCCCAAATGTGTAGACATCACATTGTCAACCGTATTTCCTATACCATTGATTTTCTTACACTCTGGTTGGAACATTAACCAGCAAAGACTGCTATCCCCCTTTTATGGAGTATCTTGTATATATATATATATATAACCTTCTGGTTTGGCACCAGAAATAATATTTGTGATTGTATGGTATTGTATCAGTAACATCTGATATTATATTACTTAAAAAAAATGAAATAACGTGAAATTTTTAAAAAAAATTATTTATGATTTAAAACTATGATTAGAAGTATTTATAGGTGCAATTTAAAATTTATTAGATGTTTAGTGGCATACTTTAGGGTATAATTAATGATAGGGGAGTGGCCTGTTATAAACATAGTTCAGTTTGAGTTGGTGCTAATTTGTTTTGTTTGTTCACAAATAAATAGACTTGTTTTGGTAGTTCTCTAGTTCATTTGCTTTACACATTTTAATTTATAGAATAAACAGTGAAATATGTCTCACTCATCATCATTAGAATAGCCATTTAGTCATATCAGTTTAGTGTCTATAGTGCATTATTAGTAAATAGTCATGTATGTCAATATCATTATTCAACTTCATTTTTCATTCATATGCTTCATTAAATTAGTAAATATCACATCTCATATTCAAATATTTAATTTCATAGATAATATTTAAAACCAGCTTAAGTACATTTTAAATGAATTAATTGAGCATTGAACTAATGAATTATTAAACAATAATTATACTAGAAAATATTTTATTTATTAAAGCAATTGTTATTAATTTTTATTCTGTTGTTTTAAAAGTACAGAATATTTAATTCTGAATTCAATTTAATATTAATATTTTTTATCATTTATTTAAAAGACAGAATAATCCACCACCTCCCCCCACTTATTTTTTTTCAAGCCAAAGTTTCTTGCATAAATTAAGTCTTGATTTCTGTCTGGTGATCTTTGAACTTTAGATATCTTGAACTATTCGATGAGAAAAATTATGAGGTAATCTTTTAAAAAAAATCTATAAAAACGATTGCCACTACAATTAACACACACCACACTCCTACCTTTTGACCTTCTGACTACTAGGCCAGCTACAACTTCAAACTGCTAAAAGATCTTCCAATACTGTTTCATTTTAACAAAGTTTAATAGTATAATTTTTTTACCAAAGTTCAAGCTGAAAGTAACATATTTTATTGTTGCAAAAATATGTGTACTTAAACTACGCTAAAGATACATTGGTCTTATCCTTGGTTGACTATTTAAATTTTCCAACTGTTGTTTGAAATGCATGTAAGTGTTATGTTATATTATTCAAGTTAAATTATTACTATTTAAGAAAATGAGAATGCATGATAGGATTATAAATTTATTTTATTTAAATTTAAACTTAACAGGAAAAAAGAAAAGAATGTTTGTTTATTTTCTAAAATTCAGTTTCTTAAGTTTTAATCATATTATTAATGGAATAATTGCAACGTGCATCGTTTATATGTGGAAAAGGTGTGAACTTTTATTGAACATTTCCAGAACTCTATTTAATAAGTTTCATGCTAATTAATAATTTGAAAATATACATAAGAATTATGTAATTTTATCATCATATTTATTAGAACAGTGGCATAATTATTTCTACTTTTATCTATTGAAAAGAAAAAAATACAAGATTAAATATATCATTGAATGTACTTTAATAATTACTTGTTCTTTCAGACTAATAGGAGGAATGAATTTATAAATAGATAAAGTTATATGACATTGCTGTATTAATATTGCCAATTAATTCATCTAAATAAATATTATTAATTGAATAACTACATGCATTTCTGAATGGCTTTATAATTGTGAAATCAAATTTTAAATATATCCTAGGAATGAAGTACAAACTTCTATTTTATTTGTGTTGTGAAATATTCATTGCTTAATTAATGAAATTCCATATAATATCAACAGCAATTCATTAGTTGATAACTAAAAAACATTGAATCTGCTCTTATGGATTTAAAAAAATATTTTGTTTTTCCTGCAGGAAATGTGTTGTTCTGTGTCAATTTTTATCCTTGTGTGTTTACTGTTTAGTATTACTCATTCACTTGGAGACATGACAAAGGAAAGTCATGTACCAACTATCAATAAACTTTTCATTTTCATTAAGAAGAAAGAAGAAAAGAACTTTATTATTATTTAATAGTGTTTAGACAGATAATATTAGTTAAGAAATGTTTTATTATTTTATCTATTATTATCATATGCATATTTTTATTCTTCAAGAATGTCTCATTAATGGCATAATGAAGGAATACATTATGCTGTAATTTTTTTTTATTATTGTTATTATTTTAATATAAGTTTTGGTCGCCACATGATAAAAAAATCGAAGAGTCTATTTATAGTTTGAAAGGGATACATAATTATTTTAAAAGAGTTTCATTGTATAAAATCTTACCGAATATATTTTTTTTTATAGATTAGAAAATCAGTATTTTTAATAATTATTTCATCTATAACATAAAGCTTTATTATTTATCTAGGTCTAAAATATTTATTTTAGATTTGGGCTAATGTAAATGCACTAGATAAAAAAATTATTTTGTCTTACTTGCCAATAAATTCATTGCTTTATTTTCCAACTGTTATTAGTATGTTACTAAGTCCTAAATAGTGTATTATCAGATATGAAATATTTTTTATCGCTTTACAATTAATAATTGATATTTTGACAGTAGTTCTTTGCTACTGGGATTTGAATAGTCTGTGTATCATTATGCTTATACATGTGTGTGTCTATTATTAAATTTAGCTATAATCATATGTTAATTGCAAGTACAAATGATATATAATCAATCGGTTTCGGAGGAAGAGGATGGTTAATTGTTTGGAAGGATTAGAGATGTGTTTAAGTGAGAATTATTGTTCTTTATTATGCTCGAATGAAAAAGTATTTTTGTGGCTATACGTAGTAATGTTAGGAATGTTTTATAATATTTATTGGATTGAGTAATCTCTCCTTTTGTTATTTGAATATTTAAACATGGGTAGATTACCTAGTGTAGTAGGTATGGGATCAAGTAATCCCTTATTTTCTGTGTATTGAAATGTTTTTGATAGTAGATGGAATCCTCCAGTTTTGATATTTATTATGAATTAAAGTATCTGAAGTTGAATATATTATCTCCCTGTTCATTTGGTGAAGAGATTTATTCTCACCAGTTTAGTTAGTCTCAGAAGTAGACTTGGAAGTTATTGTGTTGATATTTATCCGATTCGAATTGTAAAAATCTTTTATCCCCATGTAGTTATGAATGTTTTCCAACTTATACTATAGCCAAGTGCCATATAATTTATTGATAAAAAGAATAATAAAGGCAGAATAGATTTTCTTACAAAACAGCTATAATAAAGTTAGTGACTAAAGCTTCATTGACCATTGCCTTCATCCATATTATGATCATATTGTAACTTCATAAGCAAAATGATTAGATTGATTAGAATTAATTATTTATTTATTCTTTGACATACAGCATATTACAGCTCATACATAAAGTGTTAATTTGAAAAATATAAGAAATCCATCAGTAATGTACAACTTTAATTATTTAAAACATTTTATGTACAACTTTAATTATTTAAAACATTTTATTTATCATTCAGTCATCATTTGATTAAATAAGCAAGCAAAGATAAAATACAGTTAATGAATAGAATTATTTACTTCTATTTTGGAAAAATAAAACCATAGTTATTTAATGGAATATTTTATTTCAATGTTGCAAAGGCAAATATATTTAATTACTGGAATTATTTAATTCATTTTTTGCAAGATATAATTTGGTAAGAATATGTTTAATTAATGGAGCTATTAATTTTATTTTGCAAAATCTATTTTGATATTATTCTTAGGTTTCAAATCCCTTTACTTTACTTTACTTATAGTTACTGTGCATTTGAAGTAAAATGCAAAATTTTAATTTTACTTTATAGTATAATGAAGATATTTAATCCATGTTGTTTGTCATAGTTTTATTAAGTTGATTAATAATTAAGTGCTATAAAGCAAAATGTTGAACACAAGATAAATTTTATAGTTGATTACTAAAGGTATGAGATTATATTTCTTCACTTGTACAGGTTTATCAGAAGTAACTGATAACTAAAACCATTTGTTTTATAGTAAATATGTGGATTTTATTTTGGTTCATTATTTAATAAGAATATAAGATGTTTCACAAATCTATCAGTATGTTTTGATAGATATAATGTATTAGATGTGAAATTTAAGAAATCATCTTGTGTTACAATTTTATGAAAATTGTAACTAGTGATGCTAAGTGCATTTAAAATTTGTACTCATACCAATGAGAAAAGATTAAATGTTTGATTAACTATTTTTTTATATTTATTTTGTTAATAAATATTTTATTATTTAAAATTGAATTTAGAATTCTTTTATAACATTCATTCGTTGTTTCATATTTCCACACATGCTCACACATTTATTTTATTTAATGTAATATAATTGTATTTTCATTTAATTATGATAAACATCCAGATATGATGATATTGATTTCCTTGATCCAAACACTGTATGAGATGCCAATTATCTACTGATTGTCTTAAAAGGTTTTATTTAGTAATTGTTTAGAGATGATGAATTGAAATCAAAATGTGCCCGATTTCTTTCATTATCTAACTGCCATTATTTAGTTAAGGTATTTCTTGGTTTATATTATTGTTTTCATAATATTAAATAATAGTTATTGAGAGATAGAGATTGTAGATTAAGCCATACCATCAGTTAATTCCCTGAGATCTTCAATTTTAATTTAGATTAGATAATAAATTCAGTTAATTAGATTAGATTAGTGTTTAATTAAAAATTTAGTAAGATAGGTTTAGTTTAAGTTTAGATCCAGTTAGTTATACATTACAGTTTCTAAAATATTTTTTTTAGTTATTGATGCAATTTTCTAATATGGTAGAGGTTGTTCAGTGCATATGGATGATGGGAGGAGGTGAAATATAGATTATAATTAGTTAATTTTAGCTGGTAGAATTTTACCAATTTAATTTTGTTTAGCATAGAACTTGATAGATGTTTTATTCCTATTAATTATAATATTTTCTCCCACATCTAATGTAGTACATTGTACACCTCTGTATCCCTCAACTGAGTTAGTTTAGGTGAAACTTTAATTAAGAGCCTCATGAGTAAATTTAGGATAAAATTAGATTGATAGTTTATTCCATGATCCATAGAATTGGCACCCTGGGTAATTGTTAGTGTTGGTGATCGTGGTGAGGGGTTACAATATATATATATATATCAAATAATTCCATTTTTGCATCGCCAATTGGGCAGTGGATTGTTCCTGTCTGTTGGTGAAATTTATTAATGATCATGGGGAAGATGCTAATTTCCTTCCCACCATGATTCTTTATTTCTGTAATGATATCATGCTACAGATGTAAATTCCTGTCAGCACGATTGTGTTATGCTAAAAATCTCATTTTTCATTGGTCACATCGATATATCAGTAAGCTAGCATTGGTTTAAACATGAGATTTTGACCTAAGGCTAAAAAGGATTGGGTTGGTTATATGCATAATCCATGTAGCATGTTTACACTTAGCAAAATCTTAAAATTGCATTAAATTCTTTTAAAGTATACCCATCTGTGAATATAATTTAAATTAAATATATTCACTAATTAATTTAATTTTCAGTATTTCATTTTAATGTGTGTGTGTGCTTTGTAATAAAATGTTTGTTTAAATTTTTGGCAGTACTTTATTTTATTAATAATATTTTAAAATTAAGAATTAGAAGCTTTGAATATATAGTGTGATATTTTAAGCTTAGCTTCTCACTGAGCTAGTGACTGGGGCTTTCAGTTCAAAAATAGAGTAATCTCCCCTGTATGTATCTGCTGTCTTTATAAATTTTCTGTGATGTGATGCGCTGTGACTTCTCCTTATACAGAGTCAGGATATTTTCAGCAACTATGCCCAGAGAACCTGTTAGCCACTTTATCTTCCCTTTCCATTTCCCACCCTAAGATTTCCCATATCCTGCTCCATCCCATTTCCACAATATAATCTTCGTCAACTCCATCACTTTTATGTCTAAATCCTCCTTATCTTTTCCTAACCCAGCATAAAAATCAATAACCCACTTATTGTATAATTACTTTCCTTATATTTATTCTTCCACAACTTTATTATTTGTATTCTTTCTACTTTCAGGCATTTACATTCAATTACTGGATACTTAATATTTTCTATGCCTTCCTTACACATCTTGAAGACTAAATCACCCATGTTGTTCCATTTATGTGTATAATTCCCTGTTGCTAAAGATCCTCTTCGAGCTTTAAACAGTAAACTACTTTTCTTGCTATTATCATAAATTAACTTGCACCCAATAATTCCATTTACTTCTATATATAAACTCTTTTTACTCTCCATACTAGTTCTCCATCTCTCCAACTCCCTATTCTTTGTTAATACATCTATTCTTCTATCCCATTCCTTACCACTATAACCCTCAACAATTCTACTAACACAATCATTCCATCTTTTGTACAACTACATTCTTTATTCAAATCTGCATACTCTCATCCCTCTTATTATCTGCCTTTATTCATAACCTAATTAAATACTCTTTGGGCTATTCTTTTATTATCCATAAACTGCAATCTACTAAACATTTTCATTTTGTTTTTGCATCTCATATAAAAACTTGACCATCCCATTTCTCCTTGAATTGCCTCCTTTGCTGTTCACACATCTGCATCTAATGCATATCTTCATACTTTTTGTATTTTTTCTAAGTAATCTAATACTCCTTTACTAAGACATAATGCATCATTACCACATGTTAACCCTGATACTGTCACTTCCTTCCATACAATTGTAGCTACATCGTATTCATTATATGAAAACACTGTTAATTTCTTTATCAATCCTTTTCTTTTCTTTGCTTCATTTATCAATTTTTTCTTCCATTCATCCAAACAGTTTCTCTGATTACTTAATATGATTCCCAAATAGTTATATCTACTCACCACACTTAACTTCATATCCCCCAACAAAAATTCTTTGTTTTCTCTTTTCCCAGTATTAATTATCATTACTTTTGATTTTTCTTCACTAAACTTAATCCCCATCTCTTTACCAATCCTTGTGCATGTCCTCACGCTGCGTAACTTCCATATCTTCCCTTCTTTCTGCACACAAAAAGACATCATCTGCAAATAAAAGACCCGATAAAGTATATACTCCCTACCTATTAATGGTATCTCTATCCCTTTTCATAATCTTTCTATTGCTCTCTCCATTTCTCTCAAATACAACAAAAACAAAATAGATGACATAGGGTATTCTTGTCTTAATTCCACCTCATTTTTAACTTTAACCGATTCTATATCCTTTAATTGATGTATATAGTAATTATTTTCATATAATTTCTTAATAATATCCATTAAAGCTCCATCCATTCCCAAAATTACTAAACTTACCCATAATTCATTTCTATTTACTCTATCATACACCTTCTCTATATCTCTAAAAGCCATGTATAACTGTATAAAACTGATGTTACCACTATCAGTCTATAATTGTTTATTTTTCTATGATCATTACGCTTTCTTTTAAATAATAGCCTTGCTCTTGTATTACTCCAACTATCCAGAAAATGTCCCTTCTGTGCCATCTTAACATGATTTTTCTTTTGCCCTATGCCCTAAATTCATCACCATCTCTGCTGCCCATCCAACTAAACCTCTTGCCATTCCACTTTTCCAATTTCTTTCCTGTCTCATTCTGTTCATTTTCTGTAAACCTAATATTACCATTATTACATGTTTTCATGTTTGCTATCATTCTGTCCTTCACATTTAACATCTTTTCTATATCCATTACATACTTATTTAAAATTATCTCTAATTTTTCTCTAGAGCTACTCTCTATTCCCTCATCATCAAGTAATACTATATATCTCCCCCCCCCCTACATTCCTTCTTTTAAGGTATTTCCAAAAATTTTTACTTCTATTTCTTCTATTAATATCCTTCAACAATTTACTATTCAATTTCATTCTCTCTATGTAATTATCTATTTTAGCAATTTTTTTTTCTAAGTACTTTTCCCATTTAACATTAACATCTTTTTCACTTTCTTTGTTTTTAATAGCACACTTATATTCTCTGCATGCCTTACTAACTCACTTTTTTATTATTTTTATTCTTCTGAATATTCATACCTAAAACCCTCCATTTTTTTATTGCACCACACCAGTCCTTATACTCACCCCCAACCATGGTTTCTTCAACTTTTATTTTTTACTCTTCTAACTTACTCTTAACATTTATTCTCCATCACATCTTTCAATATCATTTCTACTTTTATTTCTATTTTCCATCACATACTAACCATTTATTCTATTATAAAGAAATTATGATCACTATTACATACTCTCTCTTCATTGTCGAATAACCTAGTGTACCTGGTATGGCAGATAGGGAAAGGGTCCACTGCCTGACTATAATAATATATATCTACAAAACAATCATAAAATATTCAGATAATAAAGTACATTAAAAATTACAAAGAAAACAATGTTATGAAACTTGGTATATTCAATAAAATTGTACAAATGTGTAAACATGGTTAAAAATCTGCACAATTAGGGGAGAAATAGATATTGTTAGATTATTGGAAATTTTAGAGTTATAATTTTTTTAGATTGTTTTGTAGATATATATTTAAAATAGCATTTTAAAAAGTTTAATCATTTTTATATACATGTATTTTATTAATTATATTTATTGAATGTAACTGAACAGGGTAAATTCCTAATGTCCACTTCATACATTCTTGTCACTGCAGCTATTATAATTATGTGGTTCATATAGTATACGAACATGAATGGACTGCTCACGAATATGCATTAGCCAGAGTGGTAAGTTTATTGGCTTTTTACTTCTGAGATTAAGATCAAGAAACACCATGGCAAAAAAATTTTCTAATAGATATTTACAATCATAACACACAAAAATAAATCATGCCCTTATTCCCAGGAGACTGTAAAGTCACCAGACAATGCAGCGGTTGGTGGTCATAGGCAGAGGGTTCTAAAAATCCTATAATTGCAGACCCAGGTTGCCATTTGATGATGTCTTTTTATTTAGTTACTTACAATGTCAGATCTTCAAGAGAAGGAAGATTGAAAAAATTGGAAAAACTATCTCATATTAAATGGGACATTATTGGACTTTGTGAAGTTAGAAGATGAAGAGGCAATTGATTTAAAAAGTGGACATATATTCTACTACAAAGCCACAAATATTGGAAGTACAAATGAAGTAGGATATTATAAATAAAAAGTGGAAGAACGACATTGGGGAGATTGATGGTGTACCAGACAGAGTGGCATGATTAGTTATTCAACCTAATAGTATACCAGACAGTGTGGCATGATTAGTTATTCAACTTAATAGCAAATACCAAATGCAGATAGTTCAGGTTTATGCCCCAACAAGTTCTCCTAGTGATGAAATGGTAGATTTTTATATGAATCTACAGGTTTTTGATCAGATCAAACATTTTAAAATTGTTACAGGAGATTTTAATGATAGAATTGGTAAACAAATTGTTATGTTTTGGTCTAGAGTACAAACCCAAACTACAGAAAATATTGAAAAATAATACTGAAACAAGTATTACAATTAATATATTTATTATATGTACAAATATATACAATACAATATACAGGATATATATAAGAGAATATTTACAAATGCTGAATATTGGAGTTTAGCGTAAACTCTGGATTCTGCCTACTGCTTCCAGCTATACCTGATGGCTTGCCTCACAGGTAGGGTGTATGGCTCTTCCAGCTGTACAAGATGGCTTGCCTCGAGCAGAGTGTGGTCTTAGCAGTGTCCGGTCTCTGTGGGACTTGCCTAGCTGTGTAGACTAAATAGCATATTGCTATCAATGGGAATACTTGCTGCTGTTCATGTTAGCAGAGCTTCCCTGGGAGAACACAGAGTCTTTTCAGGTTAGACAGATGTTCTTCCCTGATTCTAACAAAAGGCTGACTATTTATACCCAGATCCCTGACCTTATTAAAACGCTTCAGATTCAGCAAGCATCATTGCTTATCGTCCTGTAATAATCATTGGCTGTTTTTATCTATACATCAGCCTATTGGCCTGTGGCAAACAATGCTTAATCCGATCATATAAGAAGGTTTCTAGAATAGACTACTTCTGAGAGAAGGGAGGACTATAACATCCCTCCCCCTGACTAAAATTTATCCTAGAGAACCATCATGCATGTGTGCTGGAGGACGACTAATGTGCTTCGGTGCTGGTTCTGGTTTGCTGCCATCTTCAGTTTGTTGGTCCTCCATGCTTGTACTGCATGTCTCTGGAGCTTCCTTCTTTGTGGCTGCATCAGTAGAATCCAGCCTAAGTTGTTTTCAATGGCGATGATAGTGATTTCCATCTGCTGTTTCAACTACAATGGTGTGGAGTCCTTTTTGTTGGATTATGACTGCTGGAATCCATTTAGTGGGTCCTCTAAACAGCCTGCATAGCACTTTAGTCTGCAAAGCTAGTGGTGTTCAGGCAATCCTGGTGATCCAATTTCCCCATTTCCATTTTTGTTATAAGCTTTTTGTTGACTTCTGAGTAATCAGGTTTTAATTTAGTTAATGTTGTGATCTGGTTCACTTTTGTCACTGCAAAGTCTAAATGACTGAACCAGTCACGGTCTAATAAGTTGCTGTGATCACCTGTTGCCACTACCAGTGGTGTCTAGTTTTGTTAGGCATGGTAATTTTAACTCTTGTCTGACACAAGAGTTTTATTTTTTTACCCTGATAATCTGTTATAGTCCTAGTGCTAGGGTGCAGATTATATTTATTATTTTTATTAATGATAACCCAAGTCTTTTTTGAAACAATAGATACTACAGACCCTGTGTCCAGTTACATTCTCACTGGCATATCATTAATTATAATACTATGTATAAATCCAGACTGATTGTCCTTAATGTGATTTATACTGGCAACTTGTTTATTTTTCTTATAGTTGCCCTTGTTGTTTTTTGGAATGGATTTTTCCCATTCTCAAATTGGCTGTATCTTTTTAAGTTTAGACATGCCGCTCTTATATGATCGACTCACTTGTAAAATGAGCACACAGCATGGAGGTGTGGACATTCTGTTTGCACGTGCATCGATTCATCGCACCTATAACAATGCTTAACATTCATTGAGCTGAGTGCTTGTCAGACTCAGCCTTCTGTTCAACTTTTTGAACAGTATAATTTATTTTTTGTAATGACTTTGCTTGACACGCTATAGATTCTGCCACCGTGGCTTGAGCTACAGCCTCTTCAAAGTCTATATCTGGCATCATTAATAGTTTGAGTCTTAAATTATGATCGTTCATGCCACAAATGAAATGATCGTGTAGTGCTTTATTTAAGAACTCTTTAAAATCGCATGGATTCGCATTGTGAATTCTCTAGATTTTTCACCCTCAGCTTGAGTACAGAGGTTGAAATAATATCTGCATTATTGTTAACAGTTTGGGGGGGAAATATTCTGTGAGAATTGCTAATGCCTTCTCAAAATTCAAGTCAGCCAGTGTTTCTGACCCAATTTGAGATTTTAAAATATTAAACGTCTGTGACCCAATTATAGTCATCAGTGTCGCTAATTTTATTTCAGCTTTTTTGATCTGATTAGCCTGCATATAAAAAATCAGGCACTCTTTGTAGCTTGACCAGTTCTCAGGAACCCTGGGTCAAAAGCTTCTATCGAGCCAATTATATCAGCTATTTTTTTGTGTTAAAACACGAGAAAAATATTTATTCCATATATTTGCGAGTAACTACTTGATATGGTTATGTTTGACAGAATTTTACTCCGCTAGAGCGAGCTTCTGTCTTTTTTAGAAAGGCCAATTTTGATTGGTTTATGAACCACCAATCGTGTTTGTGATCACTTTTGCCAGAAATAAGTGATTTTAATAATCACTTTAATAAATACGTATTCACATATTTTACTTGGACCGTATTCAAGTGTGATTTAATAATCACAGATTCATAACTTACGAGTGTCTACATAAGTGCACACTTGCGTATTTATATTTCCAAGTTTTTTACTTTTTCCAGCCGTGGGGGAAAAAAAATCTTTTGGCAAACTGCGCCAAATCTGTTATGTTTTGGTCTGGAGTACAGACCCAAACTACAGAAAATAATACTGAAACAAGTATTACAATTAATATATTTATTATATGTACAAATATATACAATACAATATATATATATACAAAAGAATATTTACAAATGCTGAATATTGGAGTTTAACATAAACTCTGGATTCTGCCTACCACTTCCAGCTACACTTGATGGCTTGCCTCATGGGTAGGGTGTATGGCTCTTCCAGCTGTGCAAGACAGCTTCCCTCATGCTGATTGTGGTCTTAGCAGCGTCCGGTCTCTGTGGGACTTGCCTAGCTGCGTAGACTAAATAGCGCATTGCTATCAATGGGAATATTTGCTACTGTTCAGGTTAGCAGAGCTTCCCTGGGAGACCGCAGAGTCTTTTCATGTTAGACAGAGGTTCTTCCCTGATTCTCACAAAAGGCTGACTATTTATACCCAGATCCCTGACCTTATTGAAAACCTTCAGAATCAGCAAGCATCATTGCTTATTGGCCTGTAATAATCATTGGCTGTTTTTATCTATACATCAGCTTATTGGCCTGTGGCAAACAATGTTTAATACGATCAGATAAGGAGGCATCTGGAGTTGTCCACTTCTGAGAGAAGGGAGGACTATACCACAAATGAAAGATGAAAGTGCTGTTGGTAAATTAAGTTATGGTGATGGAAATGAGAGATGACATAGACTTGTGGAATTTGCAGAAAAGAAACTTTCTATTATGAATTATTTTTTTGGAAAAATGTTTAAAGGAAATAGACATGAAAACGTCCAAATGAAAGTACAGCAGAACTGAATTATATTTTTAATAACAAAAAATGCATATTTCAAGATTTAAACATATGTATTGTAATGGAATGGATTATTCCTAATATATAAATAGATTGGTGAGGTCATCGTAATGAACAACAGAATACATCTTTGTTATTTGTATCTATACATACCACACACACATTGATTTCATTCCTAGAAGAGAAGAGATTAAGAACTAACTAAAAATTAATTATATACCTAACTTACCTCATCCATGTCGCATTTTATTTCCATTCTCCCAAGTTTCAAACCCATGGAGATTCAGCATGATCATCTAATTCAGGTTACATTAGTATCACTTGAAATATAGATAGGTGTAAACATGTGTTTAGTAATATATGTGGATGTTAAATTATTTGCACATAAATAAGACATTCATAAATATATGAGCAGACATGATAACTGAAAGTTGATTTTACAGAAAAACACACAAAGAATCATAATTTAACATTTGAATAAATTTATTAAATATATTTACAGCGATTGGTATTTTAACAAAGAAAATTTAATACAAGATTATAAAACATTTAATTGGACATTTGTAGTTATTCTTTGTTTATAGTTACTCCAAATATCCCAAATCCTGATCCCACAAAAAATATGTCCCTATTAACATAAATAAGATTTGTATCATATATATGATTACCATAATCATCTTTACTTTCCAAAACTGTTACTTGAAACTCTTAACTCATTTATTTTAACCAACTTTAGTATCTGAGATTTCTATGTCAGTATATTGATTTGGGATTCCCCTGTTATGTGAGTCATACATAATATAGACAAAGAATCTTGTTTATGACATAGTTACTCAAATATACTGAAACGTTTAATACAATTATTAATATGAACAAACAAAGAAAAATTTATGTGTTGCAAGTATCTAAATGTTTGTATTAAATACATAGTAGTTAATATCTTACATTTTCCCTTTACTGATGATCATGTTAGTACGCAATCATCATAAATTATATTTTATTTTGTTAATGTTAAAGGTAAAATATTTCTTCATTATGTTTCAAACTGAAATTATCCCTTTCTCCCCTATAATAAAATTTAAAAAAATATTATTATCAAATATACAAATACATAAAGTGAATGATGTCAGCTTTAACTTGGTTTTGAAATTTATAAGAAATAGTGTCCTAGTGCATCGTTTCAATAATTCATTTCAAATGTAGATAGTAACTCATAAATATTCTAGAATGTCCACCAGGTAAGTTCTCCTTTATAGCCTTGGAATTTCTGCTTTGAAGTGGAAAATAATAGAATCTATCCATTATGAATTGACTAGTTGTTTCATAGTGTAAGTGTGGACTGATAGATCAGTTGCATCCTGATTCTGACAAATCACAGCTTCATGAATGACGACTTTCAGCAATATCATCTTTGCACTTTGCAATACATGGTTGTTTTATTATTAATTATACTTACTTTAATGATTTGTTTTGAGTGGAGTAATGTCAATATTTCTTATAGTATTGTGCACCCCTGAATCTAGATATTGCAGTCTATAATTGAGAATTACGATATTTTGGAAATTCAAATATTTTTAGTTTTCTGCAAAGGTTTTAACTTTGAATTTATTTAGTTAACTTTAATTCTCTAGATTCATTCTCATTATCCAAATGTTGGTTTCTAATAGTATTTCCCTCAAAATTGGTTGTTTCCCTTCAAATTTTAAATTTGAATACTCTACGTAAAATTTGTAGGTTTTCAGCAGATAAGAAATATATCCTTTTTGGAAAAAAGCTCATTGTTCAACTTAAGCAAGTTCGTGATCATCATTTCAATCCATTGTTGAAGTCATTTGTAATGAATATTAATTTATTAACAAGAATAAAAATTTTATATGAATTTTTTTTTTTACTTTAATATTAATTTTTATTTCTTGATTGTGTTCATTTATCCGATCTTGTTTATTGCGCATTGTTAAATTGTGTTCGAAACAAAATACATTTAACAGTGATGATTGTCAAAGATTAGTTATCATGTCTGTTTGATAATTTAGTTTAAACATTTATTTACAGTATGATTTCATTGGGATTTAAAATGTGTGTTGTAATTAATGGTTTGTCAATTTATGTGCTTTAATATTTACTAATCTGGCAATTAATAAATACACTAATATCACAAGTCTTGGATTTGGATTGGGCCACATGGTGTATAAAAGGTATTGGAAGGACATTAGAGTATCTATAACAAATCCCCCAGTAAAGTTATTAATCATTGATTACATCTTTAATTCTTTAACTTTCAACTTTTTTAGGGTTAGGTTAAGGTAGGTCCATGATTTTTATTCTTCTTGAATGGTTATTGGTTTATTAAATTATCCATGTTTCTCAATACTAGTTTTAATCATGTTGATAGATTATGCCAAATCTTGATTAGATATAATGGCTTCTTGTTTTGCTATCCAAATGTCTGTATGTTCAGTATATCTATAAAATAATATAAAATCATATTTGGTTTATAAAGAATTCTTTGGTCTTTCCATAAACTTAAGGTAGTTTTTTCTTTAAATTTACCATGCTTCTCACCCATTTGTAACATTTTGTTATATGCCTCCATTTGATCTTTCTCTAAGCCAATAGGTGTTTTCATGAGCAAAGGCATGGATTTATATAATAAAGTTGGGGTCTGTTTAGTTTGTTTTTAATTACTTCCCCCTAAAACAAAAATGTATTTTCCTTTTGCAAACAAATCTGCCTTAAAATTTGTATGTAATTATTAGTCTGTCATGTAATATTTGGATTTGGATTACTTGCTTTTATTTTTTCTCAGGAGTATTTTCACACAATATGTTCTTATTAATATACTTGGTGTTATGAGATCTTAAGTTACTTGTGGTTGTACTTATTATTTATATAATGATATGCCAAAGACTTCTATGGTGGAAGATCTGATTAGATGCATCTCAGTTTTGTTTTAGATAACCTATGCCTTATTTAAGTATAGGTCTATTTAAAGGTAACAATCCTGCTCTTTGGCTTTCTTACTGGATTTTCTTAGGCATCATTTAAACATGATAGTGGCTATTAATATTTAAATGGAACATCTGGTTAAAATAATCAGTCCCTGTTTCCATGATAATGGTATAATTTATTATGGGTTCTAGAAATAAAGCTATAGTTTGTTTCTAAAAGTTCATTTCTAAAATATATTTTATGTCAAGTTCTATGTTGTATCTTCTCCTCTTTTACATTTTCATTTTATCATATGTATTTCTTTTATTCCAAATATTAGTGCCTTTTTGTGATAATGGCGTATAGAGATTTTCATATAGAGATGATTTGACCAATTCTCTTCGCATTTCAAATTAAATGATGAGTTAGAAGTTAACAACTATAAATAACTTGATCATATCAATATTATAGATGAAAACATAGTGCATGAAATTAATCATAGAATTAAATTTAGTTGGAGTGCTTTTGGTATAAATAACTTAATATTAAAAAGAAATATGCCTATGTGTCTGAAAAGCAAGATTATTAATAAATGTACTTTACCAGTTCTTACTTATGGGTCTGAGACTTAGACACATAACAGAAGAGTAACACAGAGACTTCAGACCATTCAAAAACATATGGAAAGATGCATATTAGGAGCAACAAGAAGAGATTAGAAATGAAATACATGTGTCAGAAAACAGCTAAGTACTACTGACATCATTGACAGAATTAAGAGATAAGTGGAGTTGGGCTGGACATATTGTTTGAATATTATGATAATAGATGGAAAGTTGAAATCTTAAACTGGATTCAAAGAGATTGTAAAAGACCCAGAAAGTGATCACATGTGAGATGAATGGACAAAACAAGGATGTGTGTGGGGTGATGTGAAGAAAAGAAGCTAGAGATCAAAGAAGATGGATTGAATTTGGAGAGACCTTCATCCTGTAGTGCATTCATAATGGTTGTTGATGATGATGGTGAATTCTAGGTCATAATAACAATTCTTTCTTAATATCCTAAGTGCTATATTCTAATCCTGATATTTTTAAGGTTTTTTTTTTTATCCTCATTTATTTAGTTATCACAGATGTGATATAAATGTTTAGATTTTCTTCTAATTTCTGATATAAAACTTCTTCAGAAATCCCTGAAGCAGAGTTGAATTTCCAATTTCAGTAATCTTTTCCCATAAAGCACATATGCATAAACACTTTTATCATCTTCAGTTTTACTTATGTGCGTATACCATTCACTATGGTCGAAATAATGTTCCCAAGATGCAGCATTGGCCATATTGATACTGCTTTATGCAATTTTCCCAGAACACTTACTTGCACATCAACTTCAAACTATTTCACAGAGATTTATTTTAAAAACATTTTTTGCAATCCACTGGATTTTATTTTCAGTTGATGATTGCAACATTCTGCTATGTACTGAAAGTATAATAATTTGAATACCAGTTGGTTGACTAGCTGTAACTTAAAAAAATACTCGAGTATGAATTTGAGTTTAGCCAAAAACAGTTATTTAATATCAATAACAAAATAGGAAAAAAAAATGTAAACAATTAGAAAATTCTAAAGTCTACAAATAAACTTTTGCACGTGTGTCAATTGCTATACATGCATAGTAAATAATTATAATCTTTTGCAATGTGTCTTAAATGAAGAAACACACCAATCCCGGTATGACTGCAATATATACATATATGTTATGAACACAGATGTAAAACTTTGGAATTTATCATCTTAACAGTAACCAGACAATCTGCTACTAATACTCGCAATTAGCATGCTTCATTACCCCACCCCTCACCCCATATATCCTAGCGCCTTTTTTTATGAGTCCATTTTTACACAGTCATTTCTCATTAGTATAAGATCGTCTAGAATAGCGATAATAATGAACTATTTTATTCATATATTCTCTGAATGTAGTAACATGATTAAATAATCCTTTATTTACATTCACATATATTATTAGTAGTATGCACGCGCAGACAATACACTCACTATGGATATATTTGACTTTTTACAAGTAAGGCATACGTATCTCCGTCATAATATAATTTCATATACAATTTTTTAGACATAATAAAATTTAATTTCATATATATATTTAAATATTTCAAACTTGCATTCAATCAATGATTTTTGAAATATGATCGAAATTGTGATTTAAAAAAAAAAATATGGAACGCATGAAAATAATATTTTTATAGTTATTTATGTTGTGCTAAATTAATTATTAGCAATATATTCTCGTTTGTCTGATTCCTAGAAAATATTTTTCTTAATAGGAATCTAGGGATCAGACATAACATAATTACTAATTAGGAAAATATGAATTACTTTCACCTGCGTTAGCCGCACTTAAAATTTGCATTGGCTGCCACTAATAACGAGAATAACTTCCATGTTATGTTTGTTTCTTCAGTTGACCCTGCTTTTACGCAACAAGAAAAAGATTTACTGGGGGAGGAGGAAAG
Organism: Epiperipatus broadwayi; assembly: GCA_028023455.1. Classification (NCBI taxonomy): domain Eukaryota; kingdom Metazoa; phylum Onychophora; class Udeonychophora; order Euonychophora; family Peripatidae; genus Epiperipatus; species Epiperipatus broadwayi. The sequence continues at coordinate 191,495 of JAQFVV010012500.1, forward strand.
TTAATATTAATTTATTTTCTTAAGAAGAAACTCGGTCTCCTTTACGGCAAAAAAGTTACTTAACCACACACGCATGCGCAACTTTTGAATGCGCATTATAAGCATTACTTTTCTCAAAAAACGTTTTGTTGTAGACCTCAATTATATAGATGTGTTTTAGCTAATGTTTATCTTAAAGATGCTTTGAAGTCTCATATTAAAAATCATTAACTTGAAAGATTTTTATGACACATTTAAAAACTAATTTCATAATATCGTATTAAATTTTTAGTGATTTTTAAATACAAATTTGTCTTTTTTTTTAAATATCGCTGGTAAATTGGCAACATTTGTTTGACGTTAAATTTAGAATGTTTTAATACATTTTTATTTCTTTTTTTTCTTTTCTCTCGTTATATATGTACGGAGAAAAGACAGAATTTGCGCATGAAAAAAATGGATTTTGATGCTGATTCAAGCTTTGGTAGTAACTTTCCCAGTGTTAAGCCTTTTGATTCCAAGGATTCTTTGTTTGATAGCATTTCTGACGAAAAGTTTAGTCACTATTTTTCGAAAGAAGGTGAAGTAATTGCTTTTCCAAAAAAATCTGGAAGAATTAATAAGCCAACGGTGTCTCTAAGTACGAAAGCTAGAGATATAGATGGGCCTTCGAACCCACAAGAACCAAACACCATAACGTTCTTGGATGTAATTAACGCGCCGGCTTCTATAGGTAATTTTTCTAAATCTCCAGGCCTTAAACTTCCCATTGACCGTGAACATACAATTTTAGACTTTTTTAAATTATTATTTGATAACAAAATTTATCACAAGATTGTTTCTGAAACAAATAAATACGCAGTTAAAGAGAAAAAAGTACGTAACTGGGTAAATCTGTCCCAGCGGGAACTAGCAGCCTTTTTTGGTATGATTTTAGGCATTTCAACTAAGGCACCTGTGCTTCGCCTAAGGGATATTTGGGACACTGATTTAAGCATTAGACAACCTTATTTTGCAAATATTATGACCCGTGATAGATTTTTTAATATACTGTCTTGTTTACATTTTAATGATAATGAAACTATGCCAGGTAAAGACAGTAAAATATTTGATAAAATATATAAAATTAGACCAATTGTAGATTACTGTAATCAAAATTTTAAAGCTGTATATGAAATGCATAGAGAGGTTGCAGTTGGCCAAGCAATTACTGAACTTACATCTGGTAATATTAAGCAAGAATGTGATCCCTCGCAGTCAATAAAGCAAAATTTCACATGGTGGATTTGTACAGATAGCCACAATGGGTATGTGTACCATATGGAGTTGTACACAGGTGACAGTACAACTACAGAAGACAAGTTCCAACTGGGTACTCGAGCTTTGCTATCAGTAGTTTTGCCCCATCTTGCAAATGAACATCACATTATTTTTTGTGACAAGACTTTTTCAAGTGCAAAGTTAGCAAGGAAACTTTCAGAAAACAAACTCTACTGTTGTAGCATGCTAAGTATACATAGTAAAGATATTCCATACAGTATCACTAAATTATATAAGAAACCCACAATGAAAAAAGGAGATTGGCATTCTGTAATTGATAAAAATAGGGATCTTCAGTTTTTAATTTGGATGGATGAAAAACCAGTTCTTATGATAAATAATGCTTATCCACCTTATGGACGCTACGCACTTATCAAAAGAAATAAAAATGGATCACAGAAATCCTATCCATGCCCTTCGGCAGTAAAAATGTACAACCAATACATAGGTGGAGTTGGTTTGGCCAATCACAAGCGTCTTCAGTATGGTTGGAATAGAAAGACTACCCGATGGCCTTTATGCCTATTTTGGCACTGCTTCAATACTGCAGTTTCAAATGCATATATTTTGTATTCAATTCATATGGCATCCAAACATTTGAAAACTAAAACTTTTTTAGAATTTCAGCGAGCCTTATCTCATATATTAATCAATGGCTATTCTTCAATTAAAAATGTCCCAAATACCCATGTTTCCCCACATCTGAAACATCAATCATATGAAAGTCACACACATGTTGATCTTCGTGAGTATAACATTTCAATGTACAAATGTTGTGTTGTTTGTTATAAAAAAAAATTAAGATGCGAAACTCACTTTGGTTGTCTAGAATGTGGTTTGGTACCTATATGTAATAAATCTGAAAAAGGCTGTTTTATTAATTACCATAGTATAAATATGAAAAATGGAGTAAATTTTGATAATGATGTACCAGCATTACATCAAACATCTTTTTGCAGAACTTCAAAACAACTGAACTATCCAGAAGTTAACATACCTTCTTCAAAATATTCAAATTCAGATATTTCAATTCAGTATACTGCTATGAATAAATGTCGTTTGTGTGATTATAAAGATGTAAGGAAACTTGTTTTGAAACATCATGAAACTAATCATTTCACTCATACTGATACTCTTGAAATTCTTATTTGTTTTACTTGAAGTTAATTATATATGTGCTTTGTGCACAGATGATGAAGTTGGTAAAAGCAAATAATACTCTGCAATTTATTGAGCTGAGCACTTTCAGAAAACTTTATGCTCCTATAACCATAGCTAAGTTCTTGTATAGTTCTCAACACTAGTAGCTATGATTATGGAAGCATAAAGCCTTTCGAAAGCGCTTGGCTCATTAAATTGCAGAATATTATTTGCTTTTATCAACTTCGTTATCAGTGTGCAAAGCACATATATATGTTATAAATTACATGCTAATGAAGTAAATCTTTAATTATTTGAAGTTAGTTAATAATATTTATATTCAGAAATTTTCATTCTTAGCAAAATAAAGTATTTATTAAACAATAAGAAATAACATGAAGAAAAAGTTTGAAAAGGAAGTTAATGACATCAGTTTAATGGATTTCCTCAATTTTTACAAATAGACATTGATAAATAGTGATATATGTCTCTGGAGAAAATTTTTAATCAAAAATTTACATTAAAAAAAAAGGTTAGCACGTAGATAGGTGTTTTATGCACACCTTTACTACTTGGATTTAGGTAATGCTAGTGTTTGTTTAATGAATAACTGGCTCTTAATTTTTGCATAGTCTTGTATTTTTATATTTTCTGCCAATAGTGTTTACTGTAACTTAAGGAGTTACTGATTTGATGACTGAGTATGTTGTGAAAATGTATTTTTTCATAATGACATATAATTTTGTATATTAAGATGTCTCAAAAATGTATTGATTTTAAGTTGTTCATAATATATAATTGTTAAAAACCGATGATATTGAGATATAAAATCCTGGTTTTCCATTGATTTTTCACATTCCCGGTATGGTTTGTTTTATATATAACATTAATTATTAATAATAAAAAGTAGTTTTTTTATCTTAATGTCATACAATAGATTTCCTGTGTTTGCAACATTTAATTTCAAGCCACATCTCTGTAGTAAATGTATATTGTATTTTTAACACACACACAAATAATTATATACATGGGAGTGTATGCGTAATATATATTGTAGCAGTCCAGACTCCATTTAAAATAATCTGATCATACAAGTTTCCTGGCAACATTAAAATTGAAATGTGAAAGAAGGGAAGAAAGAAAGAATTAATAAAATTAATGTCAGCTTTATAAAAGTTAAATGAGACCAATGCATTGAGCTCGTGTATTAATTGCTAATCCCAATGCATTTAAAAGGAACTAAGAAAATGTATCTCTGAATAAAAACAAAATATATAAATAGTTCTGTTTTAAAGATAGTTAGATGAAGAATTCAGATATTTCATTATAAAGTATAAGTTCTTAAAAGGAAGAAAGTTATAAACAAAAATATCCAAGTCTGAATAATTTTTTTTTTTTATAATGTAATTCACTTTTTCTTTATCTATTTTTTGGGACAGTAAAGTATTTTTTAAGAAAAAACAATTTATATACATTGTGGATCAAAAATAGATAAGCTATTTAATTATGGTGATTTAGAAAGAATTTATTTCTTGTCTAGTGTTGCTATGTATAAAAAAAGAAAGTTAAAATTTGAAAAATATTAATAAAAATAAATGTAATTAGAAAAGATATGATAAAAAATATTTTTGTACTTTTTTTGTAAAACCAAATGACATTTTGGAATTAAAAAGTATAAAAATTGTAAAGTTTTATCTTTATTTGTTTTATTGTGGATGAGATATAAATTGAGTTCCAGCCATCACATAAGTTCTACAACATCGATACAGAGGGCCCAGGAAAGAAGGTAAAAATAGAGACTATGCTTAAAAAACATTAGTTCTTCAGAGTGGCATTCTTTAGTTGGTTAAGAAACTGTTAAATCTTGCACTTAAACTAATATGTAATTATATATTTTCATTAAGCGCAAATGAGTATATGTAACTACTTAAAGGCTTTAACCTTTGACACTGTGCTGTGTGAATATATTTTAACGTTGGAGAGACCTCGCCAAATCTTGACACAAGATTATGACTTTATAAAGATAAGAACGACCATCTTATCTTTAACCTAACTTTCTAATTTAAATAGGCAAATCTAAAGCATCTTTATTTGAGAGCAAGAGATTTTGCGAATGTTGGTTTGTAAAAAAAAGAAATAGTGGACTTAAACAGTGAAGAAATTTACAGCTTCATGCTCTCAAATTGAGATGCTTCAGATTCACCTATTTAATTAGAAAGTTAGGTTAAAGATAAGACAGCCATTTTTTATAAAGTCGTAATCTTGTCTCAAGATTTGGTGAAGTCCCTCTAGCATTAAAAATATATTCATAGAGCGCAGTGTCAAAAGTTAAAGCCTTTAAGTATTTAAAATATTATGGAAAAACATACTATGGTTTAAAATCCTACTGTGATGGAATAAAATCTTTTATTAGTACACTAATTGTCAAAACTTGGATATAGCATCTTGCCAATTTTAAGTGTGTTGTTTCTGACTGTGCCAATTATCAGTGAAATGTCTCACCTGATCTTTGTAGACCTATCCATGATGGGCACATTATCCATATATAACGCCATTATATCTGCTCACAATGAAGAATAGCTATAGAGAATAGCCGGATGAAGCAATGAACTTGGCAGGATAGTACTATCATGCATGTTAAATATCCCAAAGTTTGAACTTAATAAATATCAAAATTCTGAAGGTAATGCATAAGATCTATTTTATCTTAAGAAAAAACCTTTAAAAAAATGATCATATAGTTTAAAATTTATTTTTCTTTCACTAATTTTAAAAGTTATTATCATATATGTTTTAATATTTCTTTCTTTTTGATTCCTAATTTTTAATAGTCTTAACATATTAATATTTATTTATTTTTTCAAGGTTGACATTTAAAAGTTATGATCCTTGTTCTAAATTTTTTTTCTTTATTGATCTTTAATATTTCTTATTGTTATTCTTATATATTTGCTTGTTAATTAATAAGGATTATAGTGTGAAAGTGAGGTTCAGTACTTAATGTAAACATCTCTGAGTTCGTGGGCATAAATTTGGTGAAGTTAAATGACCTTTCTCGGATATGAATAAATCCTCTCTTTAATATTTATTCTCATTTGATTTAGGTAGGAATAGGTCATAATGATTGTAAATACTGTAGTTATTGTGAATATATTTTGTTTTTATTCATCTTATTTTTAAATCTAGTTATCCATTTTCTCACTCTTATTCCAAACCTAATTAAAAATAGTTTGTTACACACCCTGAGAAAATATATGTTTAGATGAATAGTTAAAAGTATTATGCTGTTCTCATGATTATGATACCAAGTGGGTTCCCAATGGCATTCTTTCAGCAATGAATTGAAAGTAGCACTTAGGATAATGACTCTGTAAAAACATATTTTGGACATTAGAGCTTGTTACTTTACCCTTCAAGTATCATGATGTAAATTGGGAGGAAATATAATTGATTAGTGGTTTGATCATCAGGTAGTTGTTTCGTGTGTAACGTGGAGAAACAGCGCCACATAGTGGTCTAGAATCTTGGTAGTTGCTGGTAGCAGACAACGTAAGCTAGATGTGTTTATGGCAATCAGCACCACCTAGGTTCTTGGTAGTTGTTGGTAGCAGACGATATAAGTTACATGGGCTTATGCATGGCAACCAGTGCCGCCAAGCAGGCAGCTTTGCTGCCAGCTAGTTGGTACAAAGTTCTTGGTCATACGCATGATGAACAGTACCACTTAGCGTCTGGAATAAGCATTTCTGCTTTTAGACCCCCTACTCTGGACAGTTCTGTGTGGTGGCACAGAAACAGCACCTCTAGTGGCCATCGAGCACCTCCTACACAATTACCAATCATCATTATCCAGGCTGATATATAATAAAGCAAAGTAAAATGTATACATAAAATGGATTTATTTATGATATGGCAATATGGAATTCAATATGTATATTTCATTGATTTTGAAAGTACTTAATACAAACACATAATTATTGGTTTTTGTTTTAAATGATCTGATGCAGTTTTATTTTACTTTTAGCTATGAAGTTTAATTACTGAGCAATAATTCAAGAATTAAAATAAAGTACCTATTTCAGAAAGATATAAGACTTTTATTTTCTTCACTATAGATAAGTTTATCTTCATTTGGGTTTGTTTTTTTTTACCAAGCTTGTTATCTTTTGATTATGTATATTTTATTTTATAAATATAGACTTTTCTTTGTTTGGCTTATCAGTTTATTGACTTCTTATGTCCCCATTTTCCACAGATGATATGCTGTTTTATATATAATCCTCCACAATAATCTCTACTTCACTAGATTTATCATCTATTAATCTTTAAGGTTCATCTGCAAGTGATAGATTCTTCACTTGGTTCTATCATCTATGTGATCTTTCATGTCCCACTCCACAAATGATGACTTTTTTCATTAGGATTGTGTTTGTTGATCTCTTACTGTCATCTATTAATTCCTTCTGTCTACTAATCTTATCTATCTGTTGACCTGTTTTTATAAATGATTAGTTGTATAGCAAATATTTTTCAACATAAAACTAATTGTTTATAACAAAAAAAAATTTGCATAGCTGGAATATTGGATTTAGTCAAGCTTTTTAATCAATTATTCCATTTTTTTTTTTAACTTTTATGAGCAGACTTTCATATTATTGATAATTAACTATTTGTTTTATTGACAGGTGAGAGACTTTGATGAACAAAGTATTATTTTATGGTAATGATTAGAACATTGGTGCTTATTAAATTGTATTATTTTGCTTCAAGACAATTCTCACTAAATTAAAGAATAACCAGTGGCCGTCTTATTTATGATTCTTAATTGCATTACTGCTATAATTGTATCATCTTACTTGCTGATATTACTTGTATTGTTAATTTTTAGGCATTCTCACAAATAGTTTATTTTATTTTGAGAGTAGCAAAGAATGCACAGTATTTAAATCTGGAATCACACGACAACAGTTCATTTTAGACTTTCTTAAAGTTAATTCTAACTATTGTTTCAATGTGATGGAAAAAATTTTAATTCAACAAAATCTTATAAAATATGCTGTAATATTAAAAATTGAAAATAGAAAACCTACATATTAAAACAACTCCTGGTACACATATGCAGATGTATAATAAGTTTGGTTATCAGTCCAGGAACCAAATTTAATCCCACAGGAAATTGAAATAATATGTTAACAGACTTTGGAAAAGGTAAAATTCAAACCAGTGAAAATATATAAATCTATAAAATATCTACCTAGAAGGCAGTTTTTGATAAATCAGCAGATGTGTTGATCATTGATGTTCAGTGTCACAAAAAGGCAATTTGTTTACTGATTTTTGTACAAATTGTTTTATTATTGCTGTTATCAACAAAATTTATTCTAGAAGAAATTGAAAATAGTTTCTGTTCTTTATTATTTAGTGACAGCATGATTGCTAATATTAATTAAACATAGTTTAGAAATAATTAAGACTATTTAGGAGTCATCATCCTATTCGCAGAGTACAATATTTATCCTTTAGAATTACAAAATTAAAACTATACTATTACATTTTAATATTAGCTTGGTAATATTTGAAAAATATTTGTAACTTACGCCTCATGTGGCCGCAAGAGGTGCTGTTGCTGTGTCAACCACAAATATTCAGAGTAGGGGCCCAAATGCAGTGATGCAAGTTCCAGCCACTAGATGGTGCTGTTCACCATGTGTATGCACAGGAACCTTATGCCAACTAGCTGCCACCACTATTGCTTGCTTGGTGGCGCTGATATCCAAAGATAAATACATATAGCTTACATCGTCTGCTACCAGCAATATAGCCCACTACATGATGCTGTTTCTCAATGCTACACACGGAAAAACTAGTTTATTACTGATATTGATTCTTGCTTGGTAGTGTTGTTTTCTATGCACCTTCTTAAAAGATCGATAGCGTATAGTGTGAAGGTGTGATTGATCTAGAAACCACAACTATTTAAATCTGCTTTCACACGTAATACTGTTACATTGTATTTCACCTTCTGATAAATCAATGTATTTTTAAATTATTTCCTTTTAAAAATTGATCTTTTTTTTTTCTCTAAAATTGTTTTTTCTTTTTTTAAAAAGGTAATTTCTATGACTTCTTTTTTACTGCAATCTTTCTTTCAAAACTGCTAAAAATCAGTATGGCAATATTTTTTCAAAACTGTGTTATTTTAAAAGGTTGATTGTTTGTAAAACTTTTTTTTTATACTTTCAAATAATATTTCCACTAACTTTTAAATTAATACAAATTAAATTTTGGTTTATAGATCTTTCAATTACTATTTCACAAATGTGTTATTTTAAAAAGGTTGATAGTGTTGCCAAATAAATTTGCGTGCTGTTATATGCAAACAATAATTCGAAGATCTGATTATCAAGAGTTTTTTTCAATAAATATTTTTAAATTACTTGAGAGAAAGCAAATCAAACTCTCCTTTAAATATATTAAAATATCTATTCAGTTCAAATTTAAAGGAAGTTTACAGTACAATTTATGTATATACATACATGTATTATTTGTAATATAAGATCTAAATAAATTTATAAACCATTCAAGTTTTACTATCTTTGGTAAAAAAATAAATTTATTAAAATTAATATGTGTGCAAGCAATAAAACATCAAACAGATTTTTGTGAAATAAACAAAATATAAGATTCATAAAATTGAAGAGTATGACACCTATAACATTGTACTCTTTGTAGACTTAATAAGATGTCAGAGAATTGCAGTTTGCTTAGTGTGTGGTGATTTATCCATGAGCTCTCTTCAGTGTAAAAATTGAGTAAAAATATTCAAGGCATAAATATTAATTGAAGTTGTATTTAAAACTTTAGAATCATTTTAATAACAAAATGTCATATACTCACAAGGGAATTTTAAAATAATAGGTTTAATAAGTATGGCAAAAGTAAGGATATTATATAGACACAAAAAAAAGATTTAGAGCAAAAGCTAATGACAATATAGTAAAAATATTTTGTTTTGAAGGAAACAGCACAAGATATAAATTAATGAAGATAGACAGTGTGAGAGTGTCATCCACATATTTAAGTTGCAGGTTAAAAATATATACATTTAATATCTTTATTGATGGTTGGAATTTAAAATGTCATGGTCTATAAAACAAACGGATTGAGGAATTATTTTTGAAGTTTGGATTGTTTTGTTTAAAGGTTAAGAAAAGACATTGCAGTCAACTGCATTTAAATTATTAAGAACAACACTGAATGTATGAGGGTCCGTTGAAATAGCTATGAATGTTTGATGCTTATGTTAGGCTTGTATACTGTTAAAATTAAAAATATTAGTCCTCATAAATAATTTGGAAGACATTGCCTGTTAAAATTGGATGATCATTGAAAATTATATATAATCTTAATAGCCTAAAATTCAGAAGCCTGATAGTACTGTCTTTGCCAGTGCGCTGTTTCTTTCTTTCATTATTGAATTAGTAATATCACCATAGCTTGTAAAAGTAATGTTACTTATTATAAGAGCTTAACAATGAGTTAATTTGTTCCATAATTACGCTGTTAAAAGTTTTGTTAATTTTGGTATAGGATATATCTAGATGAACGTCTAAACATTATGAAAGAATTTTGAGAAAAGTAAAGGCAATACTTTTTTAGTAGATACTTTCCAAGCTCAGGATTTATCAATGAAAGCTGAAATCTAATTAGAATTTTTGCAATAGGTCACTATTTACTTTATGATAGAACTATCAAAATGAGAGTCATGTGATGCTGAATACAGTTGAGAAATGATTAATTACTTGTTCAGTAATTGAAGGTTATTGGTTTATCATGAGATAAGTACATTATCTGCAAAAGCTAATGAATACATATTTATTTTTAATAATGGTAGAAAAAGTTTAATTAAATTTGCATATTAAAGTAAAACAAGATCAAAGGAATTCTTATACTGCAGTTTTAGGACCTTAAGTAAATAATCTATGTATATATAAAAAAAATTGATAGAATTTTTTAATTGGATAAGTACAAAATACATTAGATCCAAGGAACTATAAAGGTAAATGCTACTTTATAGTTAACACTGATTGATAATTTGGAATTAAGCTAAATATCATTTCTATCAGATCTATGAAAATTTTGTAAAGTTGAACTGAATCTCAGAAAAGCAAAATTACAGTCTCAAGTTGAGACCAAAAATACAATGTCATTTTTATTATATGTCTAGTAAAAAAAAAAGTATTATAAACGTTTTCAATAATATCTGGACATATTCTATATGCATAGTGGGTAAATGTACATAAAAGTATTGTAGATTGCAATAAGAATTGAATATTAAATGTGTAATGAAGCCACTGATGGTATGGAAGACATAGGTTGGATATATAGCTTCAAGAAAACTTAGAAGATATAAGATTTTTTAAAAAGAATTTTCCAAATTTATTTATGAACATAATAGAAAAAATCTGCAATTCATCATGAATAAGTATATCATATAAACAGTTGTTGCAAGTATGAAAATCTACTTAATTAATTAAGGATGGCAATAAATTTGTAACCTGAGTGTAGAAAATTTCTTGCATTAAATCAAATCTTGATGATTAATCAAAGTAAATTATAGTTTATTAGATGATATTGTGAAAGTGGTAAATATTTAAGTGTCTCTGTTGGGTCATATATATTAAAATTTGTCTATTTAGAAATTCATTTATAGATTCATTAAACCACCTAACTACTCTGAAACATTATATTAGAAAAGCTGTAGAGATTCTAACCACTAAATAAATTCAAGTGTATTTATTAACTCCTTTAAGTTTGCCACTGTTTTCTGTTTGATCACAACCCCATAAATTAATACTTGTTGAAATGTACTGAAAAATGCTATAATACATTATAATGACAATTCTAGAGATATCACTCAGGTATAATTTTAAGTCACTACAAATCCTTTATGAACTTTTATTTTAGTAATGGTTATTAGATTTTGTTATAATCGTAATCTAAGATTGATCATATAATATCAGAGAGAAAAAAGAATGAACTTTACTTATGTAGACTGCTGCTAGTGATGAAGAGAGAAATAGGCGATCAAGTAATGAAACTAAGAAGTTGTCAACAATACAATCTGTAAGAACTGTTAAGTACTGAGAAGTGGAATAAAAATGATAGTTTGCATAAATGTTGCATGGAGGTTTGACTACATTGTGAAATTAAAAAATAAATATAATGACATCTTTGGTTTTAATGATGTATTATGAAAATGTCAGGAAAGTAGTATTAATATTGGAATACATGTATAATTATAACAAAGCCAATAATTCTTAAAGATAAATCAGACCAGAGACATTTTTCAAATTAAACAAGATAATGATGCCCATTGCTTGTCTGTCATTCATCTATTATTTTTGAATAAGCCAAAATATGAGCATGTTTCAGAATTGTACATTATTAAAAAGCAAATGGATTATAACAAAAAAAATTAGTTTGTGAACTTTTAATTGTGGATTAATATCTTTAATATTCATTATGGTTACCACAAGCAAGGCTGAATCCATAAGTAAAAAGTTAAGATCTAGGTTTTATTGTCACAATAGGTTAATAATTGTGTGATAGAATTAGATGATTTAGTGAAGATATAATGGAGATATCATGATCATTGTAGAAGTTAGAATTTAGGAAATAATTTTGTCTTTAAGAAGAATGCAGTCTTGATATTGTATGTCAACCATTTATTTTCATTCCTTTAACTTTCCATTGTAATCCCCCAAATTACATATAGCCAATACATACATACATTATGAGATGTACGCACACAGTTCAACTGTTTAAAAAAATATTATACGGCAAACATAACAGACTTATTTGACATTTGAAAAATTATAACATTTACCCCCCCCCACACACACTTTTCAAGCAAGCCATAAGATATGCAATTGTAAAAGAACTATTTTAATGAAAGTGAAGACAATTTTAATAGAAAAATAAGTTTATTTACATGTTTAAAGAAAAAACATTTTAAAGAAAAAAAAAGCATTTTTAAAAAAAAAAACGCCTGCAATGTTAGTTGTGTCTTGTTGAGTTCTAAAAAATAAAAATTAAATCAATATAGACATTAATACAAACCATTTCATTACTATAAAACATATCTATAAAAAAAGTATCTGTGCAGGAGTTGAATCACCATCCAACTGTTGCAGATGCATTTCTGCTAGAAGGGCATGGAACAAATCTCCCTTGTGTAGGCATCGCCACATGAATTCTAGTTGTTGAAGTTTTGGTGGCTGTGCCACACTGTTTTTTGTTACACCACTTCCATAGATGCTTGATGTTCTGTGTGTGAGTGCCAGTTGTCAGGTCAACAAAGTTGTAGTGGTGGTTGACTTTAATATGGCTAAAATCTGCATCCTCAAGGTCAGACATTCTGTAGCTCTTCCAGCAGTCAGAGTATATAGTGGATCCTGGCTGTATGTTGTCGCATATGGCTTGAATTAGTGTGCTTGCAGATCTATGTGGAACACACATGTCAAAGCATTCCCCTGTGTCACAGCACACATCGAATATTCATTGCTGGGAAAGCATACATCCCTGATGGTTATTATTCCTGCTAAACAGGGTTTCGTACACCACATTTTATTGGGACCACTGATTAGACATCCTGCATGGGACTGCAGGCTTTTGCCGAATGGTTTTCTCTTATCCCATTGTTCCAGATAACTAAGGTCTTGCTGGACAGTTGTAGATCTTCATGAGCACATTGGTCTGAAAGGTTCTTATTCCAGTAGTATAGGAAATGTACATCTGTCACAAAGGGGATCCTGGAGCCTTCGAACCATGTGCTTTCATGAATTGAATGACTTTTCTTGCAGGCACATGCATTGCAATAAAAACGCCATCAGTAATAAGAATGCAGAGTCATGGCTTTGCCACAAGAACATTTTCTGCTCTGTGGTAAAACGTTTTCAACATGTAAAAACGCAATAGCTTCCTTTTCTGTTTTTGGCAATTCCCAGACTTTAAGAACCTTTGCCATTTTTTATAAAATATTGAAAGATCTATAAACCAAAATATAATTTGTATTAGTTTAAAAGTTAATGGAAATTACTATTTCACAAACGTGTTATTTTAAAAAGATTTTTGAAAAATTATAAGTCGTTTTAACTTTTGTTGTCCTTTTTTACAGTTGCAAAGATTGGAAGATTGGAATGTGTCTCATTAAAAATGCTATTTAGACCATTTGTAGGATTACAACAAATTCTAATAACCAATACTAAAATGAAAGGTCATAAAGGATTCATAGTGACTTAAAATTACTCCTGAATGATATCTCTAGAATTCTCATTATGATGTATTATAGGATTTTTCGGTAGATGTCAACAATTATTAACTTTCGGAGTTGTAATCAAACAGAAAACAGTGGCAAACTTAAAGGAGATAATAAATATACTTGGATTTATTTACTGGTTAGAATCTCTACAGATTTTTCAATATAAGGCTTGTGAATAGTTAGGTGGTTTAAAGAATCTGTAAATGAATTTCTAAATAGACAAATTTTAATATATATCACCCGACAGAAACGCTTAAATATTTACCAATTTCACAATATCAACTAATAAACATTTACTTTGACTATTCATTAAGATTTGATTTAATGCAAGAAATTGTCTGCACTCAGGTTACAAATTTATTGCCATCTTTAGTTACTTAAGTAGATTTTCATACTTGCAACAACTGTTTATATGATATACTTATTCATGATGAATTACAGATTTTTTCTAATATGTTTATAAATCAATTTTGAGAATTCTCTTTAAAAAATCTTATATCATCTAAGTTTTCTTGAAGCTAGATATCCAACCTATTTCTTCCATACCATCAGTGGCTTCATTACACATTTAATATTCAATTATTATTGCAATCATCTACAATAAATTTATGTACATTTACCCACTGTGCATATAGAATATATCCAGATAATTATTGAGAACCTTTATAATACTTTTTTTTTACTAGACATGTAAGAAAAATGACATTCTATTTTTGGTCTCAACTTGAGATCGTTAATTTTGCTTTTCTGAGATTCAGTTTAACTTTACAAAAATTTTCATAGATCTGATAAAAATGACATTTAGCTAGTTCCAAATTATCAATCAGGTATTAACTATAAAGTAGCATTTACCTTTATAGTTCCTTGGATCTAATGTATTTTGTATTTATCAGACTAAATATTCTATCAATTTTTTTTATATATACATAGATTATTTACTTTAGGTCCTAAAAGTGTAGTATAATTCCTTTTATCTTGTTTTGGCTGCAGAAAGGAGTTTGCTATTAATTAAAAGGAAACCCTTTGCTTCCTCTTGGAGGCCTTAAAAGAACTGTGCAGGGCAATTTCTTAATATCTACTCCATACATTGTCATTGCAGCTGTTATTACTATGTGATTATTCATATAGTATATAAACATGTATGGGCTGCTCACCAACACACATTAGCCATCATGATGAGGTTATTGGATTTTTACCTCTGAGTTTAAGATCAAGAAACACCATGGACTTTCTTCTCAGTTACCTGATAAAACAGAATGAATGCTTGTGTAAATGATAAATATTTTTCCAATATATATATATATACAATTATGACAGACAAAAATAAATCATGGCCCTTATTCCCAGGAGACTGTAAAGTCACCAACGAAGGCAGCAGTTGGTAGCCAAAGGCAGAGGATGATAAGAATCCCCTGATTGTGGACCTAGGCTGCCATTTGATGATGATTTTTTATTTAGGTACTTACAATTGCAGATCACTTTCAAGTCAAGGAAGATTGCAAGTGTTAGAAGAAAAACTATTTTATATTAAATGGGACATTATTGGACTTTGTGAAATTAGAACAAAAGGTGAAGAGACAACTGATTTAAAAAGTGGACATGTACTCTACTATAAAGGTACAAATATTGGAAATACACGTGGAGTAGGATTCATTATAAATAAAAAGTGGAAGAACAACATTGTGGAGATTTATGGTGTATCATGGCAAGATTAGTTATACCACTTAATGGCAGATACCAAATATAGATCATTCAAGTTTATGCCCCAACAAGTTCTCATAGTGATGAAGTAGTAGACTTTTTATATGGGTGTGCAAAAGACTTTTGATCAGAGTAAACATTTTAAAATTGTTATGGGAGATTTTAATGCTAGAATTGGTAAACAAATGAAAGATGAAAGTGTTGTAGATAATTTTGGTTATGGTAATAGAAATGAAAGGAGATAGACTTGTGGAGTTTGCAAGAAAGGGAAAATTATATTATGAATTATTATTTTGAGAAAAATGTTAAAAGGAAGCATCCAAATGAAGGTACAGCAGAATTGGATTATATATATATATTTTAAAGAATATAGACTTTATTTTATATATAGTGTTACAAATAAATTTCTCTAGACAACAAAAAAAAATCTAGTATAAATTTACATTTTTACTAATAACTTCCTGAATTTCTTGTACTAAGAACCAGTCCATGTGGATAGGTAAATTTCTTTGGGTGCAAGAAGATTTATCTTTTTTTCGAATAGCATTAAATGAATTTTTAATAAAAAGTTGTAAGTCCAATGGAGAATTTGTTATAACTATATGACATCTAAGTAAACATATTATGTGGTTAATAAATATGCATCTTCTGATATTGCAGAAATTACCCATTTTAATATTATGAATGATATCAAAGAGTTCTGGATTGTGATTATTGAAATAATTTTGAATTATATATTTTGCTTTTCTTAGTCCCGAGCAAGAAACAAGAATATGATCAAATGTTTCACTATCTTTTTTACACAAAATACATAAGGAATCAATCCTTTTAAATCCTCTATTTGAAACAAGGAAATCGTTGGTAGGAAGTGAAGATAGATTTATTTTAATGATAAAATCAATATATTTAGGCATTAAATACCATTTTCTCATTTTATTAAAAAGATTGATATATTTTGACTAACAGAAAATACATATTTCAAGATTGTAATGTTCTTAATAAATTTAACAAAGGAAGTGAGCATTGATTAGCAAGATGTGAAATACATGTTAATGCAAAATTACAGAGGCAAAAATTATTAAGAAAAACAATATTTACAAATACGTTTCAAGTATTAGTAGATTTTGAACATGATTCAGATTTGAATGAAATTAATATGAAAACAACTGATACACTTTTAAAAACTGCAACAAAAATAGCTGGTTGAAAAAAGCAGCACTTGACCAATAACATTTCTACCGAGACTAGAGAATTTTTGAAGAAAAGAAGGAATATGAAGATATACAAAAATGATGCATTAAAACTGATTGAATATCTCGAATTTTGTAAAATGATGTGTAAAAGAGTTGCAAATGATATAAGAAAGTATTGTGAACTAGCAAGGAAAGCAGTAGAAGAGAATGAAAGTCTCAAGGGTGTAAAACAACATTTTGGTATTGGTAGGAAATTTATATCTGCAATAAGAAAAAAGATGGAATTATTACTAAAAAGAGAGATGACGACATGAAATGGATAGAAGACTTTTATCAAGAATTATATAGTAATAAAGAAAAATACCTCCTATATCTATTATATATTTTGAATTGCCCAGAATTTTAAATAAAGAAGTGAGTCATGCAATTAAATATATGAAGAAAGAAAAGGCTCCAGGTAATGGTAGAATTATAATTGATATATTAAAAGAAGCAGGTGAAGAAATAGACAATTTTTAGCAACATCATATACCAAATGTCTAAATGATAAAGATGTACCAGATGATTGGAAGAATGGGGTATTAATATTAATATTTAAAAAAGGTGATAAATAAGATATTAGAAATTACAGACCTTTCAGCTTTTTATTAGTTACATACAAAATTTTTACCAAGATAATTACAACTCGTCTACAGAGAACATTGGATTTCCACCAACCAAGAGAACAAGCTGGATTTAAAAATGGTTTTAGTACAGGAGATCATATCCAGGGATTGAAAGAAGTTATAGAAAGGACAAATGAACATGAGTTGCCATTATGGTTTGGATTTGTAGATTATAAAAAGGCATTTGAATCTATAAACTTTTCTTCGGTGATTAAAGCATTATATCATCAAGGTATAAATCCAAGATATTGTCATATTTTAAAGAATATTTATAAAAATGCAACAGCAACAATTAGATGACATAATGATACTGGGAAAGTCAACATTGAGAAGAGTGTAAGACAGGGTGACTCCATATCTTCAAAACTTTTTACAGCAGTGCTGCAAGAAGTATTTTGTGGATTAAAATGGGAAACTAAAGAAATGAAAGTGGATGGTGATTATTTAAGTCATTTATATTTTGCAGATGATGTAGTTGTTTTTGCTAATAATGCTTTAGATCTACATGAAATGTTGCAGTAGTTATCAGAGGAAAGTAGAACTAAAGATAAATGTTAAAAAGACTGAAGTAATGTTTAATGGATTTTCTCAAAATATGAAAATAAAGATTGTTTGTGATGAGTTAAAAAAAGTTAACAGCTACAAACGCCTTGATCAGATTATTAATATAGATGGAAACATAATGGATGAAATTAATCATAGAATTAAACTTGGTTGGAATGCTTTTGGTAGAAATAAGTTGATACTAAAAGGAAATATACCTATGTATTTGTAAAGGAAGATTTTTAATAAATGTTTTACCAGTTCTTACTTATGGATCTGAGACTTGGACACTTAATAGAAGAGCAAGACTTCAGACAACTGAAAGAAGTATGGAGAGATGCATGTTGGGAGTAACAAGAAGAGATCAAGAATGCAATATATTGGTAACAGAACAATAAGGTGTAACTGACGTCATGGAAAAAATTAAAAAATTAAGGTGAAGCTGAGCTGGACATATTGCTAGAAGAGATGATAATAGATGGACAATTGAAATCTTAAACTAGATTATAAGAGATTGTAAAAGACTCAGGAAGAGATCACATGTGAGATGGATAGATAAAATAAGAAAATATGCAGGGGTGATGTGGAGAAAAGAAGCTAAAGATTGGAGATTGATTAAACTTGGAGAGATGTTTATCCTGCAGTGGACTGATAATAGTTGATGATGATGATCTTGTTTTACTTTAAAATGCAAATTTAATTACACTTTTTCTACCATTATTAAAAATAAATATGTATTCATTAGCTTTTGCAGATAATGTACTTATCTCATGATAAACCAATAACCTTCAATTTCTGAACAAGTAATTAATCATTTCTCAACTGTATTCAGCATCACATGACTTTCATTTTGATAGTTCTATCATAAAGTAAATAGTGACCTCTTGCAAAAATTCTAATTAGATTTCAGCTTTCATTGATAAATCCTGAGCTTGGAAAGTATCTACTAAAAAAGTATTGCCTTTACTTTTCTCAAAATTCTTTCATAATGTTTAGACGTTCATCTAGATATATCCTATATCAAAATTAATAAAACTTTTAACAGCGTAATTATGGAACAAATTAACTCATTGTTAAGCTCTTATAATAATTAACATTACTTTTACAAGCTGTGGTGATATTACTAATTCAATAATGAAAGAAAGAAACAGCGCACTGGCAAAGACAGTACCATCAGGCTTCTGAATTTTAGGCTATTAAGATTATATATAATTTTCAATGATCATCCAATTTTAACAGGCAATGTCTTCCAAATTATTTATGAGGACTAATATTTTTAATTTTAACAGTATATAAGCCTAACATAAGCATCAAACATTCATAGCTATTTCAACGGACCCTCATACATTCAGTGTTGTTCTTAATAATTAAATGCAGTTGACTGCAATGTTTTTTCTTAACCTTTTAAACAAAACAATCCAAACTTCAAAAATAATTCCTCAATCTGTTTGTTTTATAGACCATGACATTTTAAATTCCAACCATCAATAAAGATATTAAATGTATATATTTTTAACCTGCAACTTAAATCTGTGGATGACACTCTCACACTGTCCTATCTTCATTATTTTATATCTCGTGCTGTTTCCTCCAAAACAGAATATTTTTACTATATTGTCATTAGCTTTTGCACTTTGCTCTAAATCTTTTTTTTTCTGTGTCTATATAATATCCTTATTTTTGCCATACTTATTAAACCTATTATTTTGAAATTCCCTTGTGAGTATATGACATTTTTAATTATTAAAATGATTCTAAAGTTTTAAATACACCTTCAATTAATATTTATGCCTTGAATATTTTTACTCAATTTTTACACTGAAGAGAGCTCATGGATAAATCACCACACACTAAGCAAACTGCAATTCTCTGACATCTTATTAATTAAGTCTACAAAGAATACAATGTTATAGGTGTCATACTCTTCAATTTTATGAATCTTATATTTTGTTTGTTATTTCATAAAAATCTGTTTGATGTTTTATTGCTTGCACACATATTAATTTTAATAAATTTATTTTTTTACCAAAGATAGTAAAACTTGAATGGTTTATAAATTTATTTAGATCTTATATTACAAATAATACATGTACGTGTATACATAAATTGTACTGAAAACTTCCTTTAAATTTGAACTGAATAGATATTTTAATATATTTAAAGGAGAGTTTGATTTGCTTTCTCTCAAGTAATTTAAAAATATTTATTGTGGAAAAAAACTCTTGATAAACAGATCTTCGAATTATTGTTTGCACGTAACAGCACGCAAATTCATTTGGCAACACTATCAACCTTTTTAAAATAACACATTTGTGAAATAGTAATTGAAAGATCTATAAACCGAAATATAATTTGTATTAATTCAAAAGTTAGTGGAAATATTATTTGAAAGTATAAAAAAAAAAGTTTTACAAAAAATCACTTTTTAAAATAACACAGTTTTGAAAAAAATATTGCCAGACCAATTTTTAGCAGTTTTGACAGAAAAATTGCAGTAAAAAAGAAGTCGTAAAAATTACCTTTTTAAAAAAAGAAAAAACATTTTTAGAGAAAAAAAGAAATCGATTTTTAAAAGGAAATAATTTAAAAATACATTGATTTATCAGAAGATGAAATACAATGTAACAGTATTACGTGTGAAAGCAGATTTAAATAGTTGTGACTTCTAGATTAATCACACTGTAAAGGATAGCTTACAATGTAGATATTCCTAAAAAGATCAAGCCTACTTATTGAACCCAATCTATTTGGAATTTATATTAATAGTGGGAAGATTATTATTTGTTATTATTATTACCTATATACATATAATACACAATAAATTATTATATTTATAAAATAAAATATGATCAGTATTTTACAAAGTAATATTGTATATATATATATAAAAACTATTTGATTAAATAAACTGTAATGTATATATTATTTTTTTAAATTTAAAATTGAATATTAATTTATAGTTAAATGAATTTGGGATGACCTGAAGTTAATTGGGTGGGTGTGTGTGAAAATAGAACTGATTTTATTATATTTTTTTTTATTTGTAATAAAAGAAATATATTTAAAGAATACATATAAAAATCTAAATGAATTTAAACAATAGGCAGTTAAAAATCTTAGCATTCCTGGAAATCTATGCGTGTGAAATGTATAAAAACAAAAGACAGTTTACAAATCGTTCTTATTGTTATAGCACCTGTAACAAAAGACAGCAATTTAAAGTAAAATTTAGAATGCTAAAATGGAGTTTTACTTTTTCTTTTAGTTAAATTATAAACATTTTAAAAGTCAAATGCTGTAACTAAAAGTTTATCAAATTCAAAGGAAAGAAAGTGAAATAAGAAGTAAGAATAACTGATAAATTCTTAAATAATTAAATCGTGTTTTAAAAGTTGTTGGAGTAAATTTGAATATTTTAAATCTTTTCAAAAAGAATAACGAGAATTAAGTCTGCTGAAAATTGGGAAAGAAAAAAAATTAAATAGTTTTCTTAATATATATGTAAGCACTTCAATACTATTCGATAAAAATATATGATTATAAATAATTATTAAATTGTACTTTAATATGAAAATGGGCTAGAGCAAAACATGCTATTGTGTGTCATGGTATTTCCTGCCAGGTGCATTATATATATATATATTGTAACAGTCAAGTTTGTACATTCGCGTAACAGAATTCAGAATCCAAGCAAAAGAGACCGAAGCTGACCAGACTAGGACTGTAACATCCCGAGTCCGACCGCACTTCAACTCGTAAGCCAGGATTCCAAGACTCAAGACCCTACGAATGACCACCTTGAACTTACACGTAGTATACCTCTTTCCACACGGCCGACATAGGTCACGGAGAAGCAATGAGACTCATAACAAAAAAAATGGAATTTATTAACTGTATATATTTAAAACTAATTAATGCATCGGAAATCACATATATAATATAGAGAATTTTGAATTGGATTGAAATAAATAAGATCGAGATCAGAGTAATTTATTAAATTGTATGTTTATTTTTGCAGATTAAATTTGACGATTTTATCTATATTATTCTTGCATTTTACAATTAAAATGCGCGTAGCATCTAACATTTTGGAGAGCGCTTTAACCTTCTCTCCTTACAATTAAAATTATTTTACATTTGTTATTTTATTTGATGAAGTTAAATATTGTTTTCATCATTTGCTTTATTATCTTATTGATCAGTCACTGCATTGTAGCTATGGGGCAGATTATGCTAATCCCTCTTATTCCATGGTTTTCAGCTAAGCAATCAGACGAAGCCTTGTTTTCTCATATATGTGAAACATTTAAAGTCAAATTTATCTATAATATTATTATTTCAAACTATTGTACATGAGACCGAAACTAGCTCTTGAATATGTCAGACAATGGCTGAAACTTAATTTAAGGGAGGAAGAGTTGGCAACCAAAAGAACCAATGCGCTATAGCGCTGGTAAACAGTTATACTAAATGTCGCTCTGCGGATGGATTAATATTTAGGGTTTTGTGATCAACACCGGAGCCCTATGACCGATCGCCATGCTGCTAAAGAGGGTTGGGGTAGCTAACACTATTGCCTGGAATTTGACGTCAGGTCTTATTCGTGTGCGACCCAAGGAGTGTAAGAGGGATGGCCGTTCCGAGTCCCATCTTAAAGAAAAATGCAACATAACGAGAAAGTTTAAATGTATAATAAAATTATCACATCCGCCAAGCAAAAGAGTTGAAATAATTTAATATTTAGCCACGAGAACGATAGCTAATCAGTGGAATCATTAGCGCCAACTCTAATATAGCATTTTTAATATCATATGCTATACGTGGGCGTACTTTTAAATATTCTTTGCTTTCTAGTTTCAATCTCAAATAACACATTTGATTACGCGATTAATTAATAAAAACAAAAAAAAGGGGGAAAAAATATATTTGGAGGGCTTTTACAAAATGAAATAAATAACAAATATACTTATTCAAGGCTTGGATATTGCTTAGTGAAAATTAAATTGAAATTTACTTTGGGTTAAAACAAGATTCCCATTTTAAAATTGCCAACAAATAATTAAATAATCAAGGTCAAAATGATAATCAGCACATAGCCAATTCTTAACAGTTATTTAAGAGGGTTTCGAAACAGCGTGCATTAAGCTACGATAAATAATTATTAAATGAAGAGGGGTCATTCTCTCTTCTCTCTATTATTAATATTGAATGCCCGCTGTTTCGAGGCATTAGCATATAATTTATATTTTAAAATAAAAAATAAAGAAACCATAGTCACAACTGCAGTGAGAAAATTGAAAATAAAATTATTAAAATCATTTAGTTAGGAAACATTAGAAAGTAGGTCAGAATTATATAATTAAATTTAAGAATAAAATTTTACATTTAGCAATTTACTTGAATTCAAGATTTTAGAATTAAAATACATTTTATAAGTCTAGACTTAAAGGAAAATTAATATATTGAACTGCAGTTAGAAATGGTGAGGTTACCGGTCATCTTGTAGTACTTGAGCTGGAGTTACGGGAGTCTTTGTGGCGGCTTGCGGCATCATCTTCTTCCCACGGTTAGAGCGGAGCTGTTATGGCGGCATACTGGTGATGGTGGTTTTTGGATGGAAGTAAAGGCCCGTCGCCTTCACTCTGGAGCTTAGCCAAGGCTGCCTGTTTTAGCCCGACATTTTCTCTCGCACAGATATAAAAATTATTGTCTTAACTGGATGTCAAAATGTTCACGGTTGCTTTTGGTTCAGGATACACGCTGGATTCCAAAGCTTAACGATGATCAAAGAAGGCAAAACTTCACAGATGTAGCATTCAAGCTGTAAAGATTTCAAAGATTCAAAGCTGTCAAGGTTTCAAAAAAGTAAAGATCTAAGATGGCTCCTCCACTTTACATGGCCTTTTTAAATGATCGCCTTATCAGCCCACACACCTTGGAATTTCATCTCCATCAAGATTACAAAATTTTTAATTTGCTTATGAAATTAGTGGTTGACTTCAAACATGCTGACATTCCTTTTAGGTGTTATAACTTTTCTCTGATTATCAACTTTTAATTAAATCGAATTTTAATCAGTTTAATCCGATATTAGATTTTATTTTTAATTAGTCAGGAATTTTGTTCTGATTTTATAATTTATGTGTAAAATCCCTGCTGTAAACATATTTTTAATTAGCGAGGTCTCCAAAATAATTTAGAATCAATTAGCTAGATTATTTTAAAATTGGCTTTTCTTTTTAGAAACCTAAGGCAGGTGTGGCATATACTGATACAATTGTTTACAGCAAAAACTTTACTAAACTTTTAATTCTCCGAAAATACTTTTATTTTTAGAAAAAAAAATCTTTTTTCTTTTTAAAAAGAAACTTGTCAGCGCATTTGCAATCAATCACCCTTTCAATGTGTTTTTACATTAAATTGGTTTATAATAAAAATGAAACTTAAAATTTAATAAATATTTTAATCACGCCACTATGCTATATATGTATATTCAATATAGGTGGATTATATTCCCACATACGAATTTAAGTAATAAATTAATAAATTGACGCTACATTATTACTGTTTAAAAATATTACGCGATAAAATTATACGCTATAACTCTGGCAATACTATTCACTTATAGCGTTCTTTCGTATGTGCGTATATAATGCTGTTTATATAGCCGTGATTGCAATTTTTAGCTTACAAATCTTAATTTAGACTTATTAAACAGGTTTGAACTTAGCACAGACGAGTGGGTTATTAGGATGGTTGGTGAAACGGTGAGGGACTTGAAGACAACCGTTTCATTTCCGTAAACTTACAAAAAAAACAATTAAAAAAAATGACCTTGCTACAATCATGACTTTGAATTTTCGTTATCAATTTGTTAAATAATTTCCTATTTTCCCATGCACATAAACTTATTTACTTGCTGCGCTAAGGGATTTATTTATCAGTACCTTTATACTTACGACTCTCCTACCACCAAAAAAAAACATACGCGCAATAAAATTAATATCAAGAGCAATATACACATTAAATCACCAATCAATCATAAAAAAAATCATGAGATCTCAATAAATCTGAATTAATATCCAAATGGATATTCGTCAGTTAGAAGGGGGTAGACATGTTAGTTTTTTTTTTTTTAAATATGCAGTATATATATTTAATGTTTTTTTTTTTTTTTTGGGGGGGGGAGGGACAGATCCTTTTTTTTTTTTTTAGCTAATAAATTTTTAAGTAGGATCTGGGGGTTGTTTAATACTTGGCTCGTGACTACTAAAGCCAAACCAATATCCCAACATGTCATCATCATCCTCGGATTCAGACGTCTCATTACATTCGCTTGTTGGTCTTAACAGAGGCTGACATGGGTGCATTTTTAAGCTTCTGGCAAATTCACTACAGCAGTCCCACCAAGACTTTGCGTATCCATGTAAATAATGAATGGCCAATGCTACCCGATCAGCTACTAGGACCTTTTGAAATCTGAAGAGTTCCTTTAAGCTTTCTAAATGTACCTTTGGATTTTCTCCCACTTCTCCCTTAAAAGCTTTTACTTGGATAAATTTAGCCAAGCCCATGGGTATATTCATTGATGATATCACTGATTCATATATCGTTGGTTCTCTATTTTCTAGTGTTAACTCTATACCACTCCTGCATGGGATGGAACCGTGTTCAGATTCTTTATCCATAATGTTTTCCATGTTGATTTTCATCTCCCTTATATTAGAAGTATCTTTTACACTATCTGTAGTCTTACTAATATCTGGTACAATGTTTGTCTTGCCCTGGTTGTAGGTTTGGGAACCAGTAGTTAAGTTACATTCTACAATGTCCATTTTTGCTTCCCTTATTTGTGTAATTTCTCTCTTCAATTCCTGGATGTCTTCTGTAATGGCATTTTCTTCTTGGGCAAAAACATGATTTCTATAACTCAAGTTTTCTTTTAACTCAGAAATTTCCTCTCTGATCTGTTTCTGTCCCTCTTCGTATTCTTCAATTTTTAGGCAGATATCTTGCCCCATTTTAGAGACTTTCTCCTCCATAACCATTTCCTGATGCTCGGTCTGCCCTCTAACATCTGTGAGTTGTTCTTTTAGTGATTCTATTTCCTTGTTGGTTTCTTCTCGGTTTTGATTTAATTTTTTTGTGACCTCTACTTGAACTTCTTCATATTTTTCTTGGCAGCTGATGGACAACTCCTGCCAGCTCCTACATAGCTTTTCTTCAAGTCGTTGGCCTTGCATTTCCATTTCTCGTCTCACTTCTACTATCCCTTCCTCATACCGTTTGTTTCCCTCTCTAATTTCCTTTCCCAACACCTCAAATCTCTGCTCCATTTCTAACTTATTTTTTCGATCTCTCTCCTCTAATTTCTGACTATTTACCTCGTCTCTCTTTATAAAAATTTGAGTCATCCTCTCCAACATAAAATTCACATCCCAATTTTTATTTTTGGACTCTTCCACCTGTTTATGTTCTATTTCATTATTTACTGGTTCTTCTGAGATAATGGCAGCTTCTCCTGTAGGAATTTCCTCATCAGGGCTAAGGCTCACTTCCCCTTCTGTGCTGCCTCTCTCTTCTGCGATCTTTCTCCCTGACCTTAACGTGATCCCTAAACATTTCCCTCCTATTTCCTTCTGTACTTCTTCCCCTTCACTCATTATTTCTTGATCCTCCTCCATATTATTATTATTATTTTCTTTTTATCTTATTAAACTAGATCTCAAAACAATACTGATTAATTTACTAAAAAAAAACTTTATTGAATATACGGCTGATGGCTAAACTCCGTGAATGAAAGTGACTGGTTCACTTCCCATCCTGTTATGATGCCTTACTCTACTATGATGCCTCACTTTATACCGCTATTATTTTTATTTTGCAAGACCCGCCCATTATTTCATAAGTTTAATAAATACAATTATAAAAATAAATAATAAAAGTTGACTCACCCTCGGTTTCTTCCAGCTGCTTTGAAATTTAATTTTAAATTCGTTCATGATTGTAACAATATTTTGTTTTATACGTCTGTGCCAGTTTCAAACGGTAAAATTTGTATTTGACCCACTTTCCAATTTCATTCTCATTCTTATTCAATCCAATTCACAAAGTATGATTTTCATAAAAAAAAAAAAAACGGTTTTTCCTTTCCTTTTAAATTCCAATGTTTTTCCTCACTACCCCTGATGACAAATTTATATGAGGATGACCTATAGCTTATTTAAATCATCCTCGGGCGCCAGTCACCAGTGAGCAAGAAAGCTTAACAAAATTAAACTCAAAATTTACCAAAAGTCATTTGAAAAAAAAAATTTTTTTTTTTTTTTTTTTTTTAGCAAAATTTTTTTATTTCATTTTATATGTATCTGATCATTGGTCTCTTCAGGGGTGGAAATAAGTTACAAGCCCCACGATTTGGGCGTCCAAACCCGGTGAAAAAAAAATACTATGTAACAGTCAAGTTTGTACATTCGCGTAACAGAATTCAGAATCCAAGCAAAAGAGACCGAAGCTGACCAGACTAGGACTGTAACATCCCGAGTCCGACCGCACTTCAACTCGTAAGCCAGGATTCCAAGACTCAAGACCCTACGAATGACCACCTTGAACTTACACGTAGTATACCTCTTTCCACACGGCCGACATAGGTCACGGAGAAGCAATGAGACTCATAACAAAAAAAAATGGAATTTATTAACTGTATATATTTAAAACTAATTAATGCATCGGAAATCACATATATAATATAGAGAATTTTGAATTGGATTGAAATAAATAAGATCGAGATCAGAGTAATTTATTAAATTGTATGTTTATTTTTGCAGATTAAATTTGACGATTTTATCTATATTATTCTTGCATTTTACAATTAAAATGCGCGTAGCATCTAACATTTAGGAGAGCGCTTTAACCTTCTCTCCTTACAATTAAAATTATTTTACATTTGTTATTTTATTTGATGAAGTTAAATATTGTTTTCATCATTTGCTTTATTATCTTATTGATCAGTCACTGCATTGTAGCTATGGGGCAGATTATGCTAATCCCTCTTATTCCATGGTTTTCAGCTAAGCAATCAGACGAAGCCTTGTTTTCTCATATATGTGAAACATTTAAAGTCAAATTTATCTATAATATTATTATTTCAAACTATTGTACATGAGACCGAAACTAGCTCTTGAATATGTCAGACAATGGCTGAAACTTAATTTAAGGGAGGAAGAGTTGGCAACCAAAAGAACCAATGCGCTATAGCGCTGGTAAACAGTTATACTAAATGTCGCTCTGCGGATGGATTAATATTTAGGGTTTTGTGATCAACACCGGAGCCCTATGACCGATCGCCATGCTGCTAAAGAGGGTTGGGGTAGCTAACACTATTGCCTGGAATTTGACGTCAGGTCTTATTCGTGTGCGACCCAAGGAGTGTAAGAGGGATGGCCGTTCCGAGTCCCATCTTAAAGAAAAATGCAACATAACGAGAAAGTTTAAATGTATAATAAAATTATCACATCCGCCAAGCAAAAGAGTTGAAATAATTTAATATTTAGCCACGAGAACGATAGCTAATCAGTGGAATCATTAGCGCCAACTCTAATATAGCATTTTTAATATCATATGCTATACGTGGGCGTACTTTTAAATATTCTTTGCTTTCTAGTTTCAATCTCAAATAACACATTTGATTACGCGATTAATTAATAAAAACAAAAAAAGGGGAAAAAATATATTTGGAGGGCTTTTACAAAATGAAATAAATA
Organism: Epiperipatus broadwayi; assembly: GCA_028023455.1. NCBI lineage: Eukaryota > Metazoa > Onychophora > Udeonychophora > Euonychophora > Peripatidae > Epiperipatus > Epiperipatus broadwayi. Next base: position 220,122 of record JAQFVV010012500.1, read on the forward strand.
ACAAATATACTTATTCAAGGCTTGGATATTGCTTAGTGAAAATTAAATTGAAATTTACTTTGGGTTAAAACAAGATTCCCATTTTAAAATTGCCAACAAATAATTAAATAATCAAGGTCAAAATAATAATCAGCACATAGCCAATTCTTAACAGTTATTTAAGAGGGTTTCGAAACAGCGTGCATTAAGCTACGATAAATAATTATTAAATGAAGAGGGGTCATTCTCTCTTCTCTCTATTATTAATATTGAATGCCCGCTGTTTCGAGGCATTAGCATATAATTTATATTTTAAAATAAAAAATAAAGAAACCATAGTCACAACTGCAGTGAGAAAATTGAAAATAAAATTATTAAAATCATTTAGTTAGGAAACATTAGAAAGTAGGTCAGAATTATATAATTAAATTTAAGAATAAAATTTTACATTTAGCAATTTACTTGAATTCAAGATTTTAGAATTAAAATACATTTTATAAGTCTAGACTTAAAGGAAAATTAATATATTGAACTGCAGTTAGAAATGGTGAGGTTACCGGTCATCTTGTAGTACTTGAGCTGGAGTTACGGGAGTCTTTGTGGCGGCTTGCGGCATCATCTTCTTCCCACGGTTAGAGCGGAGCTGTTATGGCGGCATACTGGTGATGGTGGTTTTTGGATGGAAGTAAAGGCCCGTCGCCTTCACTCTGGAGCTTAGCCAAGGCTGCCTGTTTTAGCCCGACATTTTCTCTCGCACAGATATAAAAATTATTGTCTTAACTGGATGTCAAAATGTTCACGGTTGCTTTTGGTTCAGGATACACGCTGGATTCCAAAGCTTAACGATGATCAAAGAAGGCAAAACTTCACAGATGTAGCATTCAAGCTGTAAAGATTTCAAAGATTCAAAGCTGTCAAGGTTTCAAAAAGTAAAGATCTAAGATGGCTCCTCCACTTTACATGGCCTTTTTAAATGATCGCCTTATCAGCCCACACACCTTGGAATTTCATCTCCATCAAGATTACAAAATTTTTAATTTGCTTATGAAATTAGTGGTTGACTTCAAACATGCTGACATTCCTTTTAGGTGTTATAACTTTTCTCTGATTATCAACTTTTAATTAAATCGAATTTTAATCAGTTTAATCCGATATTAGATTTTATTTTTAATTAGTCAGGAATTTTGTTCTGATTTTATAATTTATGTGTAAAATCCCTGCTGTAAACATATTTTTAATTAGCGAGGTCTCCAAAATAATTTAGAATCAATTAGCTAGATTATTTTAAAATTGGCTTTTCTTTTTAGAAACCTAAGGCAGGTGTGGCATATACTGATACAATTGTTTACAGCAAAAACTTTACTAAACTTTTAATTCTCCGAAAATACTTTTATTTTTAGAAAAAAAAATCTTTTTTCTTTTTAAAAAGAAACTTGTCAGCGCATTTGCAATCAATCACCCTTTCAATGTGTTTTTACATTAAATTGGTTTATAATAAAAATGAAACTTAAAATTTAATAAATATTTTAATCACGCCACTATGCTATATATGTATATTCAATATAGGTGGATTATATTCCCACATACGAATTTAAGTAATAAATTAATAAATTGACGCTACATTATTACTGTTTAAAAATATTACGCGATAAAATTATACGCTATAACTCTGGCAATACTATTCACTTATAGCGTTCTTTCGTATGTGCGTATATAATGCTGTTTATATAGCCGTGATTGCAATTTTTAGCTTACAAATCTTAATTTAGACTTATTAAACAGGTTTGAACTTAGCACAGACGAGTGGGTTATTAGGATGGTTGGTGAAACGGTGAGGGACTTGAAGACAACCGTTTCAATA